>JADRCD010223279.1:0-12908 GCA_019843815.1 Montemys delectorum
ACACAGCCATGTGCTTGTCACAAACGGTTGAGGCTCTGAAGGGTTTGAAAGCTGAGATTGTTAGTCAACAGATTCCCATAGTACCACTGAAGACTGATTTCCTTTTCCAGGGCCCTAAGAGCACATCTTCCCCTAGATGTCAACTTTAGGGGATGCATGAAGGGTTTCCAGTTCCAAAAGAAAGATTTCAATTTACTGGAGCAGACAGAAACCCTAGGAGTTGGTTATGGATGCCCAGAGGACTCTCTGGTAAGTACCATTCACTCAAGAGCTTTTTCACAGGTAAACATAAGATTTTCTCCAGCTAGCTCAGCCCTCTCTGCTTCTCTGGGCTCCTTTCTGCTGCCAAGAGAAAGAAAACTCATTAAACTAGAAAGGCTGTGGAACAATCCTGTGCAGCTGCTCCAGTTTCCAGTGGACCTGGCATCCAAAGCCCAGAGAGACTGCTTGAATGCTATTGGTCACTCAGGTGTAAGAAATGGGAGTGCTGAAACCCAGCTGCTGTTGGAACATGGAAGGAAAGCTAATGCGCCTGAGCTCCAGCAAAAACAACCGAAACACAGACTGCTTGCACAGCGGGCATGGATCTTTGTATATGAAAACTCACATAAATGTCCCATAACTACCAAAAACACTATGTTTACCTTTTTTCCCCCACACAGATATCTCGCAGAGCATATTTCAATGGGCAAAGTTTTATTGCTTCAATTCAGAAAATATCTTTCTTTGATGGCTTTGAAGGAGGCTTCAATTTCCGAACGTTACAGCCAAATGGATTACTATTCTACTACACTTCAGGGGTGAGTGCTTGGTTTCCTCTGAGGACATGATAAAAGTAAATTTTGACTCAAATATGACTCACAAGCACACTTGCTATCAGATACTAAATATGTTATATACATATTTTTACATATAATATCTTATTAATTAATTTGAGAATTTTATGCAATGTATTTGATCATATTCAAACATATATATATATACACACACAAACAAGTTTTTCCTCTAAGTTCCCCCAGTTCATTCTACCCTCCTTCTGACTCCAACCAGTGTACGTGTCTATGTGTGTGTGTGTGTGTGTGTGTGTGTGTGTGTGTGTGTGTGTATCTTTAAGTCCAAATCTATGTCACATTTTTGGCTGTGCACTCCACTGAACTTATACTGTGCACACTTTGACTAGTTATGAATTCCGAGTTAACTGTTACCCATTGCACAAAGAAAGTTCTTTGATGGTATCTGAGAATTGCACTAATCTTGGGTGTAGAGATAAGAACTTAGAGTGCAGTTAGATAGTATGTCTGTCTAGCACAGTGATAGTAGTAGGTTGACCCCTGAGACCTGTGAGCTCCGCGACCTCATAGGTTTTTGGCCAGATTGACAATAGTAGGCATGTGTTTCCTTCTATGGAGCAGGTCTTAAACCTCGAGCAGTTGATGACCTCTGTAACATTCATACCACTATTACAATCACAGACATATCTTGGCCTGGAATTCCGTCCTGCCCCTCAGGAGTTGATGGGCACAATTCCAGGAGTCTGTAGACATAATTGTGGGAAATTATGTCTTCATTTTCTCTAATTGAAAGAACATTGTCTCCTATTTTAATATCACAACAAAACACAGTAGTACTAGCAGTACCTCTAATTTTGCTGCTGAACAAAATCACAAATATTTTCCACATTATTGTTGGCAAAGACAGTTGAAAATATCATTTTTGCTCACTTCTACTAGATTCAAAATGTAGATGTTGTCAGATCTGCTAGATCTACTACTTGCTGTCTGTATAAAGAAGACTAGCACTATGTATCACAAATTCCTTGTTTTACCATTTTGAGAGCAGTATTTCAATGTACTACATCACCTTCCTCTTCCTGTATATTTTTGTTTTAAACACTTTAGAATATTGATTTATGAAGAAAATCACATATCCACAGCCTTCCAGAAGCACCAATGGCAGCATAATAATTTCTGAGCATAAGAACAAAGACACTCGTGACTTAATGTATAAATTAGAGAGACTTTACATTCTTCTTTGCCTTTGGATTTACAATAGAGTTCTCAAGCTCAGCTTATAAAACTTATGTCAAGGGGCTGGAGAGATGGTTCAGTGCTTAAGAGCACTGACTGCTCTTCTAGATGTCCTGAGTTCAGTTCCCAGCCACTACATGGTGGCTCACAACCATCTGTAATGGGATCGGATGCCCTCTTCTGGTATGTCTGAAGACAGCAATAATATACTCACATGTATTTATTAAATAAATAAATATTTTTTAAAAACTTATATCAAAAATAAAGGGCTGGGTGTGTGACTCAGTGGTAGTGAGCTGGTCTAACATATACAAAGCCCTGGTTCCATCTTCATTCCCATGAAAATGAATAAGATCTGTAGAGGTCTGGCAAAGCTCATATATCTCTGTCCAAACTACGATTTTTGAAAGCAAATTTTGCTTCTTACACTAATCTGTAATCTGTCACTTCCTTGAAATGTATTTCTTTTGTATGTGTATATCGGGAGAGTAAACACAGGCTTGCACACATGTGTGCTTGTGCATGCTGAGGCCAAAGGACAACCTTAGGTGTCATTCTTTCTCAAATGCCATCCACCTTGGACTTGTTTTGTTTTTGATGAGTCTTTCACTGGCAAAGTGGCCAGCGAACCACAGAAACCTACCAGTCTTTGTCTCCCCAGTGCTGGGATTACAGGTGTGTGCAGCCATGCCCAACCTTTTGCGTGAGTTCTAGAGACCGAGTGGGGGCCTCATACTTGTATAACAGCACTTTGTAAAGTGCTATTTCCTCCTACCCCCGTTATTTTTTTCAATGTAATTTAAATCAATAGCATCTATGGCAATTTAAAGAAAGCATTTTGTAGAACTTTTGTGTTACGGGAAATATCAAAAAAAAAGAACAGAAAAAGAACCGGCACATTCTTGCACAAGTGCCGGCAGCTCTCGGCCCGCTGTGGTCCCGCCGGCGCTCTGTCTCCACCTGACAACTCTCCAGTGGGGCCAGAGCTCTCACGCTCTTCTCACTGCCACGCAATAACCGCCCACCCAAGGCCAGCCATCACAACACGCATTTGCCCAGTAGTCCCAAAACTCTTAAAGCTTATAATTAACCAGTCAGATTTATGTATCAATGAATTCCCAATTAACAAGATGCCAATACAATAATTTCAAAAACCAATTGATAATGATAAAAGTTTTGTCCCAATTATTCTAACCTTCTGATACCATAACTACCTGTGGCTGGTTAAAGCCACGCTGGTTCACATCCACCTCCATCTTGGCCTTACCATTATCCCCTAGAGACACTCTTTGTCTCTGCAACTCTTAGCTCCACCTCCCTTTCCCTGTCCAATCACAGGCCTCTTGTTGCCCTAATGTAATTGGACAAGGAAAACCCTGCAACACTGTTGTAACGAATCTTGCCTCAGATTAGTGTGGCTCATTAGATAACTTTTCTTTTACAAGCAGCAGGCTAGGTTTATGTGTAGTTCACAGGGTTTGTGGACTGAGGGCTGGCTGTAGAAGTTGATGTGCATGCATGTAAGGAAAGGAAAACATTATCATCATCTGCCAATGCTGTAAAACACACAGTAGAGAAGAGATGTAACTTCTGCTTCCTGAAAGTTCTCCTGCCTTGATATATCAAAAAAGAGAAGCATCTTTAAAAAACGTATTAGTGAATTAACTCCAGTCTCTTCATCTAGCTATATCCTCCTGGGGGCTGAAATACTGTCTTTCAGAGGGATCACATGACATTGATATAGTAGAAATGCTTAGGTAAGGAAAATCATTGAGACCACCGAAGGCTTTCAGTTCAAAATATGGATGTATCTTTTTTCCATTGAAGTATATGAAAGAGAGGAGAGACAGACAGAGAGACAGGGAAAGAGTATGTATATGCCCAAGTATATCCATGTCATATGTAGCGGTCGAAGCACAATTCTTAGGCATCAGTTCTCACCTTCCCCCTTGTTTCAAGGCAGCAGGTGCTCTCTTGGTTTTGCCACTTCCGTGGGTACTCCAGTCTAGCTGGCTGGCTTGCAATACTCCCGTCTCTACATCCTATCTTACCATAGTAGGGCTGTATTACAGATGCATGCTATTAGATCTAGTTTTTACATCGATTCTGGGGTTCTGAATTTAGCTCTTCAGGCTCTCAGGGCAATCATGTTTAGCTGATGAGCCACCTCCCCAGCCCTGAACACATCTACTTCTATAAGGAGCACTAACACGGGCAAAGATGTTTAATTGTTGCTATTCACAGAAATTGCCCTACCGGCAAACTTTCTGCACACCGTGTGTTCCTTTAAGCAATACCATCAAGTGAACTTTGAAAACACATCTGGTTTTTATCTTCGGATTCCTACTTAAGCACCCGCGCTTGTGTTTCAGTCCGACGTGTTCTCCATTTCACTGGACAACGGCACTGTCGTCATGGATGTAAAGGGCATCAAAGTTAAGTCAGCAGACAAGCAGTACCACGATGGGCTCTCCCACTTCGTGGTCACCTCCATCTCAGCCGCAAGGTACCGCCCCTCGCTTCCTGTACTCCGCCCCCGCCCCCACACCCCACCCCCACCCCCGCCAGGGTCTTTGGTGGCAGGGCACGCTTCTGACCAGTGCCACCGTGGTTACTAGGCTACACTGTCTGTAGCTTTTCTAGTGCCCCAAAAGTGATGAAAGGAACCACTCATTACCTTCTTCCAAAAGGATGCTACTTATTTTCAAGAGATACCAAATAAGCCATCATAAAGTTGCTTAATAAATGCAGACTCTTGGGGCAGGGGGTGGGGGGCATCCATAAAAAGATCAGTTCTCATCTCTGCGCATGCCGCATGCTTACTCTACTTGCTGAGCGCAGTGTGGTTTGCTGCACATAGACGAGTGTCAGCAAATACTAGTTGTGTTTAGATTTTAAACCTAAATAGTAAAGGATGGTACATTTATAACAGCATTTTATTATTATTATTATTATTATTATTATTATTATATATGTAATATATATGTAGTATATATATTACATTATATATATTACAGTATACATATATATATATATTACTGAATTTCTTTCTCATAAAACAAAATGTTTTGACATAATAAACTTCTTTTGAAGACTGATGCTGTCTAGTCTCCTTGTGTGGAACATCCCGTCCAAAGTAAATGGCAGTGCAGTTTCTCTAGACCCAGTGTGCTGTGCAATGAAACTGGCCCCCTACAAACGGGACAACTGCCAGAGGCATGCTCTGGTTTTCCAGTAAGAAAATACTCACTATGGACATTTAGATTCTGACCTCGGTTTGAAGAGCCCATCTTGCAGACCTGAATATTTAGCCATTTCCTCCTGGGCCTCCCGAGAAATCTGTCTTTCCATTGAGATACTTCATTTCAACCCTGTGAGAAAACCTACCTGTTTGGTGAAAAGTAGCATTCAGGTAAAACGTGTTGTGTCTTCCGACTCTTTTCTTTGCAGATATGAACTGATAGTAGACAAAAGCCGGCTTGGGAGTAAGAATCCTACAAAGGGGAAGGCAGAGCAGACTCAAACGACTGAGAAGAAGTTCTACTTTGGTGGTTCACCCATCAGTCCTCAGTATGCTAATTTCACTGGATGTATAAGCAATGCCTACTTTACCAGGTACACACTATTTTTTATTTGTGAATGGGCCTGATTGATAATGGTCAATACAGTAGTGAAATGTTTACATTACTAAAACCAGTAAGCATGTAATTTAGAGTCCTTACAGGTAATAATTAAAAGTTTGCGTGCTTGAGCAACTGATGTACTTGGGCTTGTAAGTCCCTTGCTCTTTAATTCCTGCACTGCTGTGGCTAAGCAGGACTTCATGTCTTCACCTGCAAACTGCAGAAAACAAGAGCGCCTGCTTGGGTTTGTCATAGAAGTATGTGAGACAATGCATAGAAGGTACTTGCACAGCACCTGGTGCATAACAAGCTATGAATACAAGAGACGACTGTTTTGTACTGGTTATTAATAGTAAACCACAGATAAGCATACTGAGGTCCTTGTTCAAAGTGTCAGACTGACACAGCTTTAAACAAAGCCACCGACCTAGGTCCTTAAGAGACAATAGAGACTCCAAGGATGCAGGGACGTGCAAGGGAGAGACTAAACACATACTGAGAGACACAGGCATGGTCCTAGTCATCCAGAGTCAGTCAGAATGTGGAATGCCAGAAATTAGTGTTAGCTGACTGAATGATGATTGTAGGATTCTTGGCAAGATAGGTAAGGATCCATCACACAAATGCGTGCTGATGTACACACACATATACATCTTTATCATCACAGATTCTTGCCATAGTTTTCCTAATATAATTACGGACAGCATTTTAGGATGTTCCTTTCCCCTCACAAACAGGTTGGATAGAGATGTGGAAGTCGAAGATTTCCAGCGCTATTCTGAAAAGGTCCACACTTCACTCTATGAGTGTCCGATTGAGTCGTCACCTCTGTTTCTCCTTCACAAAAAAGGGAAGAATTCTTCAAAGCCTAAAACAAACAAACAGGTAAATGAAGGTTAACACTGTGCAGAATTCACAGCTGCCCCTGTGCTCAGATGCCCCAGATGTGCTGCACCAGGGACTGATCTCAGGAGCAGAGTCGGCCTGGTCCTACTCCTAAGGGCCAAGGGTTTGTGTGTGTGTGTGTGTGTGTGTGTGTGTGTGTGTGTGTGTGTGATGTTTAGCAGTATATCTATATACTCAGTAATATATATAATTCATATAATGCATATGTTATATTATATATATAAATTGTGCTATATTACATACATGTTATATATATTTTATATCATATATACAATGCATTAAATTATATGTGTTACATATAATTAATCTATATAAATTATATAAATCTATAAATAATGTATATGGTCTATATGATATATAAATATATAAATTATATAAATGGTCTATATAAATAATATGTAAAATATATAATGTATGAATTATATATTATATTATGTTTTGAGTTTATTGCATACTTTAGCATATAATTAGTTAATATATATAACATATCTATGATTCAGTAATAGTCTTAAACCTTTGTCACAGTTATGAAAATTACTAAAATTTCTTTTGCTTTCTCAGTCTTTGTGTTCCTCCCCCCACATGCACAGGTGGATATGCGCGGCTCCTTCATTGAATACTGAGCTGTAAGGTGTCATCTCTGAGCCCTGTTCTTTCGTATACACTCATGCACACCATTTGGTTCCATTACAAGTGAAAGCCACAGTCCCCTTCCCTTTCTCAGGCTAACCCTCCCCATCCCCTTCTTAGCGTGGCTGTAACAATGTTCCCCTTGGGTGGGTTACTGTAACAATTTCCAACTGGCTCCTGCTGCTTGCTTTCACTGTTTCTCTCCATCTGTTCTCAGCACAGCAGCCAAGCCTATCTGGCACATCTCTGATCAGAGTACCCCTCCCAGTGCCCTCACACAAAAACCCAAGTCCCTACAGTTCCAAAAAGGTCCTGAGTGAATGACACCCTTTCCCTCATCTATTCCAGCTGCCTGCCTCACTCACCCACTCTTTCCTTCCACCAGCTTGTTCACTGTTACCAAAGCTGGCCACAGTAGAATCTTTATTGTCTCTCCTTGGGTCTCCACTTCCACTCTTCCCTAAAATATCTGCCCAACTTCTCTTCTGCCCCGCTAGGAACCTCTCATCAACTCAGTGCGACCAGCCATGGCTGCCTATTTAATATGGCAGCCTACCTTCTGCCTCTCACCAGTACTGTGGATATTTTTGCTTTTATTCAGATGTCTATAGGGGAGAGAGTCTAACTACCAAGCTTCATGTAGCTTATGAAGATGTGGCTTCCAAAAATGACTTGCCACCTGTTTTAAATGAATGTTTGTTTGCTTGCTTGCTTGCTTGCTTGCTTGCTTGCTTGCTTGCTTGCTCAAAACAGGGTTTCTCTATGTGGCCCATGCTGTCCTGTAACTTAGCTTCTAGTCCAGGCTGACCTTGAACTCACAGAGACCTGCCTGTCTCTTCCTCTCAAAAATGCTGAGATTAAAAGCATGTGTCACCACACCCAGCCTTGGTTTAAATTTTTATCAGGGCTTCATTGTGATCACTTCCTCTGAGTGCATAGCTCAATTAATTTTTAGAATAGATTCCAGGAGATAGGATTACTGGATCAAGGCAAATCATGTTCCCAAAGTAGTAACACTGATTTTATATTTCCCCATAAGTACTTGAGAACACCGGTCTTTAAAACTATGTTCCAGGCTTAAACTTTTTTCAGAGTTTTTATGCTTTAAGATTAACTGTGCTGCTGAGTGACAGTGGCCCACACCTTTAATCTCAGCCTATCAGCACTTAATTAGCCTCACACCCTATCTGGATACAGGGTAGGTGTGGCCCTGTTTCTTAGCAGATATAAGATAAAGAGTTGTATGTAGTTCTTCCTCATCAGCATAGAGTTTCCAGAATCTCCACACCACTTCATTCTGCTGGCAGAAACCCTCTTTAGATGCCCAGAACTGCTGTGGGTTCTTTTTAACTATGTATAGATCACACATTTGAGCAGGAATTAGGGAGCGGCAACAAGCACACTCCATCATATTGACCATCTTGCAGGGTTTCCCAGTGCTCCCTGCTGCCAAACATCTCTAGGATCAGCTCCCCAAGTAGGACAGATCTAACTACTCCCTGGTTTTAAAGCCTGTGTGGCTCCTGGTTGCCTAAAATCCAAACTCTACCCCTCACCCTTCAACCAAAGACCTTCCCCTCAGTCATCAACATGGCTCCCAGTTGCTTTTTGTAGACCTGTTTCTCCACCTTGATTACAAGTTCTTAAAATCCAGTAATAATCTCTCACCTTTCCATCCCCCACCACACAGCACCCACAAAAGGCACACAGCAACACTGACCGTTTCATTGCTCCCTATGGCACCCAATAATTCTATACATGTTTGCTTGAATTCGAATACATTACAAGAGAGTTTACTCACACTTTTATTTTGCCTCAGAAATAAGGACTAAATAATCATTACATATTATACAATAGCTTCACAACCCTGCCTTTTAGCATCAGCAGGGCAATTTGAAGGGTACAACGTAATGTTTAAAATTTGTATATGTATGGAACTGTCAAAGAAAAGAGTATTTTAAAATGCTGTTCTATATTGATTCTGTCACACAAAATTTCTTTATATAGCCCGAGACCAAAAATAATATTAAATACTTTAAAGCTTAACTTTGTTTAAGACGTATTTATTCCCCATGTATTAGTGTTCTGCCTGCATGCATGGTTGTGCACCATGTGCATGCCTGGTGCCCTAGGAGAAAGGGTTATCAGATCCCCTTGGAACTGGAGTTGATGAGTGCTGTGAGCTGTCGTGAGGGTACTGGTAACCAAGGCCTGGTCCTCTGGAGATGCAGCCAGTGTTCTTAATTCCTAACCCATCTCTCCAGCCCCTATACCTTAACTTATTTACATAGCATATATAAACAATATTGTATGGTTATGTGGTATTACCTCTAACACTGCACGCTTGTGCCCTTTTACAACCATAAACTAGAATGTTAGATCTGTTGCCATGCTGTGTTGTTACCATCCCTGTCCCTTGTTTATGGCAATAGAAGGAGTTGTAGTCTACTATTTCATGAATAGAAACACACAATTGACACTTTTTAATTTTGTATTCTTAGTGAAGGACAGAGACATGACATATCAAACTTTGTTACCAACCGCAGGACTTTCTTCTCTCAGTTTCACTTGTTTTTACTACAGGGAGAGCAAAGTAAGGATGCACCTTCGTGGGATCCTATTGGCCTGAAGTTTCTGGAAAGAAAAGCTCCAAGAGATTCCCACTGCCACCTCTCCAGCAGCCCTAGGGTGATAGAGCACGCCTATCAATACGGTGGCACGGCCAACAGCCGCCAAGAGTTTGAACACGTACAAGGAGATTTTGGTGAAAAGTAAAGGCGTGCACTTTCCTTCTAGAAGTTTCATGCCACTCTCCATCCTCATTTGTCACAGGGAGCCTTTCTCGAACCTTTTCTTTGTGTCTTCTTACTCCTGTTTTTTTGTTTGTTTGTTTGTTTGTTTGTTTGTTTTGTTCTGCAGTTTGTTTTGTTTTATGTCAAAGTATATATTAAGCAATACATGATTCATGCTTTCCAAGAAATTATGCTCTCACTTTCTCTCCAAATTGCAGGCACATAAAACACCATTCTTGCCACTTACCAAGGTTGATCAAAGAAAAAGCATCCGGATCAAGGAAATGTGTAAATGGCCCATCAGCTGCCTTGTTACCGGCTTCCCTCCCCCGCCCACACACAAACTGCATTCAGATTTTGTGAGAACGCAAGCCGAACTACTAGACACAGAAAATACAAGAGACACAGAAACGCTAATGCTCTTGTACAGCTGCATCTCCCACTGTCTCAAACTCCACTGTCTTCACAAATCTCTATTGACCTAATGTTATTAAAGATACATTGTTGCCGGGCAGTGGTGGCGCACGCCTTTAATCCCAGCACTTGGGAGGCAGAGGCAGGCGGATTTCTGAGTTCGAGGCCAGCCTGGTCTACAGAGTGAGTTCCAGGACAGCCAGGGCTATACAGAGAAAAAAAAAAGATACATTGTTATAGTGCTTATGTCTCCAGGGTCTTCATCCTGGATTCCTCTTACATAGCAGGCAAAATCCATGTTTTTGTATTCTTCAAGAAATAGTCTTAACGAATATATCTTACACATACTTGGAGCTTACACATACTTGGTTCTAGATTGGTTTCTTTACACATTTATTTCCACCCCCTTGGTGGCTGGTTTGGACATGCTATCTTTGACTGTAGTACAGACTCTATCCCCTTCACCTGGGAGAGAATTTAATCTGTAATTTATGTGGCATACAAACAATATTTCTGTGAAATTTTCTCTATGCATGTTAATTAGCCATTGCAATTTATTCATGGTGATAAATTAATATAACATGTTGGGTTTTAGTGTTTACTAATTTTATTACATATGATTTTCTAGAGCCGTAGTTCTCAACTTGTGGGTTACAACCCCTTTGAGGGTAAATGACCCTTTCATAGGGGTCTCCTAACACCACTGAAAAAGACGGATACTTACATTACAATTCATAATAGTAGCCAAATTACAATTATGATGTAGCAACAAAATAATTGTATAGTTGGGGGGGGGGGGGTCACCACAATATGAGGAACTGTTTTAAAGGGTCTCAGTGTTAGGAAGGTTGAGGACCACTGCTCTAGAGGAACAGAAGTGAGATAGACAGATAAATAAATACATAAATAAATATAAATTTCCCCACTCACAGTAAGATAGGTTCATAATTTTTGAAAACTACTACTTACTTTCCTTCAAAGGGTAATCTATGGGATATATGAAGTGAGTAGTAAGTATGTGTGTGTGTTTTATAGCATAGCATAGCATAGCATAGTATAGCATAGCATAGCATAGCATAGCATAGTATAGTATATATAAAGAGGATTTGTTAGGGTGGCCTACAGGCTGTGGTCAGGCTAGTACAACAATGACCAGTCTCAACAGATAGACAGAGACTCCAGCAATTGTTCCACCTATGACCTAGATGTCTCAGCTGGTCTTCGATCTATGTTACTGTCCCAAAGAAGTTGATTCTGATACCAGCAAAGCGATGCCTCAGTAACAGGGTAGATGAACTTGCCAGCAAGAATGAGGGCAAAGAAATACAGAACAAAAGCATCCTTCTTGCATGTCCTGTTGTGTCAGCCGCCTCCAGGTGTGGCTCAGATTTATAGTGGTTTTTCTGGCCATAAATCAAGATTTAGGGCAGGTCTTCCCACCTTAAATAATCTTACTAGGAAAAATCCCTCATCGTGTGACCAGCGGCTTGGGTTTTAGTTAATTCCAGCTATAGTCAAGTTGACAACCACAAATAACCATCACACTAATTCTCAAAGCAGAATACCATAGGATCCTTGACCAACACAAGACTGTGTTAAATGTGTAACACACCTGCAGAGCAAAGTAAGGAGGACTTGCATGGAGGCCTATGGGCCTGAGACTTCTAGGGCAAAGGGTCTAGAGAAGAATTTTCATTTTTGAAGTAGCCATGCCTACACAATAATTCATTAACGCATCATCAGGGACAATTAGAAAGACGCTGTTTGGGACTAGAAAGAATGGCTATTTTTTTCTTGGACTGTATTACTGTAAAAGTTTATTTTGAATTATTCTTCTATCCCACTTCACATATGGTAACTTCTCTTTTCATTTACCAGATCCCAGTTTGCCATTCGTCTGAAGACCCGTTCCTCACATGGGATGATTTTCTATGTCTCAGACCAAGAAGAGAATGATTTCATGACCCTGTTTTTGGCCCACGGTCGCTTGGTCTTTATGTTTAATGTCGGCCACAAGAAACTGAAGATTAGAAGCCAGGAGAAATACAATGATGGATTGTGGCATGATGTAAGTTGAATGCAGAGAATAGTGCTGTCAGCAAATATTACCACTGCCCAATGGCTTAGCACTGCACCAATTGTACACTACTGGCCTGATAGAAAATGCCGTGTTGCCAGGCAGTGGTGGCACATGCCTTTAATCCCAGCACTTGGGAAGCAGAGGCAGGCAGATTTCTGAGTTCGAGGCCAGCCTGGTCTACAGAGTGAGTTCCAGGACAGCCAGGGCTACACAGAGAAACCTTGTCTCAAAAAAAAAAAACAAAAAAAAAACAAAAAAAAAAAAGGAAAAATGTTGTGTTAAAATTCTGAGACTGTGCACCCAAATTTCAGTTTCAAGAATTTATTTTTTAATTATTTTGTTTGCTATTTAATTTTATTTATTTATTTATTTAAAATTATTTATGTGATATATATGTATACACATACACACACACACACACACACACACACACACA
>JADRCD010223280.1:0-12666 GCA_019843815.1 Montemys delectorum
AGAGTTCATGTGCTCCTGCCTCATAGCTACTTTGGAGACATTCACATCCCCTATGTTACATCCTATGGTATATTGTGGTTAGAGGCAACATTGTTCACCTTAAAGGTTTATAAGAAAGATATGAGAGTGGCTCAATGCTCACTTATGCAGAACAATTACATTTTCATTATTCTGTTACTTTTATTGTGTTGAATATTTGAGGCCCACAATTTGTGCTGACTTGTCTATAATTTGTATCCATTTCTCAGAGACTTGATAAATATTTCCTTTTTGGTTATGTATTCCTAATATTTGTCTGTTTGTGAATATGCCAAGCTGATAAGCTACCAGCGTTACCAAGGAAAATAAGAATAATATTTAAATGGAAATGGACATTAAGCGATTTCAAGTCACTGTTATTATGTTTTAAAGGTTTCTATTAGAGTATATTCATTGTACAAAGTCATAGGTGTCATAATGATATTTTTGATCAAGTATGTCATATGCTTTGTTCAGATTCACTTCCTGTTTATGTCCTGCCTTCAAGTCACAATATTTCTCTACCCAAGCAATTACTCTTTTATTATTTCCTCATTCATACATACATATATGTTTATGTCTATATCTTGAATTATTTCCTTATTCTGCTGAGATTTTTTGGTATAATTTATGTAGCCTAGGTTAGCCTCAGACTTCTAGACTCTCAGCCTCCATCTCTTTATTTCTAGAGTGGCAGGCATGTGTTTACACATGTCTTTAAAATATTCTTATGCCTTGTGGACTGATGGTTAAATCTCTAATTATATATAAGACACATAAATTTGACCCAGGTTCCATATGTTTATAAGACTATTTACACCAGCAATGTATAAAGCCCTAACTCCATTCTTATCAGAACTTGTTAGTATGTTTTATTGATAGCTATTCTGACCAGCATGAGATGAAATCTCATTGTTGTTTCGATTTGTACTTCCTTGAGAGCTAAGGACGTTGAATATTTTAAAAACATCTATTGGCCATTTGTACTTTGTCTTTGACAAACTGTTAAATTTTTTTTGCTCATTTATTGATAGCATTGTTTGCCTTCTTGGTGCTTAATATTTTGAGCTATTTATATAGTCAAGATATTAATCTCTCTCCCTCTTTCTTCTCAGACTTTACATTCTTCTTCTCCTTCTCCGTGTGTGTGTGTGTGTGTGTGTGTGTGTGTGTGTGTGTGTAGCTGTCGAAGATTCCTTTATTCTCTAGGTGACTTCTCCCCTCTGTCACCTTGCTTCCTTTGCAACACAGAAGCTTCTCTATTTCACACAATCTCATTTGTCAATTTCTCACTGTATTTCCAGTGACACTGGAGTCCTTGCATCTTGAAGTTTTTTTTTTTTGTTGTTGTTGTTGTTACATATTTTCTTTATTTACATGTCATATGATTTCTCCTTTCCAAGATTCTCCTAAAAAGAAAAGACCAAAAAAAAAAAAAAAACCCCAAAGAACAACAAGAACAAACCTCTGTTGCCTCCTCCCTTCCCATGCTTGCCACCCCACCCTCTCCCACTTATTGACCCTGGCATTCCCCTACACTGGGGCACAGAACCTTCACAGGGCCAAGGGCCTCTCCTCCTATTGATGATCGACTTTGCAATCCTCTACTATTCACATGCTGCCAGAACAATCAGTCCCACCATGTATAGTCCTTGGTTGGTGGTTGAGTCCCTGGGAGCTCTGAGGGTACTAGTTAGTTCATATTGTTGTTCGTCCTAAGGGGCTGCAAACCCTTCAGCTCCTTTAGTCCTTTCTCTAACTCCTTCACTGGGGACCCTGTACTCAGTTCAATGAATGGCTGTGAGCCTCTACATCTGTATTAGTCAGGTACTATCAGAACCTCTCAGGAGATAGCTATATCAGGCTGACTTTTCCTTCCTTCAGTCTCTGTTCCATAGTTAGTCTCTGCAACTCCTTCCATGGGTATTTGGTTCCCCCTTTTAAGAAGGAATGAAATGTCCACAATTTGGTCTTCCTTCTTCTTGAGTTTCTTGTGGTTTGTGGGTTGTTCTTCCTGTATTCCAAACTTCTGGGCTAAGAACCACTTATCAGAGAGTGCATACCATGTGTGCTCTTTTGTGATTGGGTTACCTCACTCAGGATAATATTCTCTAGATCCATCCATTTCCCTAAGAATTTCATAAATTCATTGTTTTTAATAGCTGAGTAGTACTCCATTGTGTAGATGTACCACAATTTCTGTATCCATTCCTCTGTTGAGTGACATTTGGGTTGTTTCCAGTAACTCCAACCAACAAATTGGGAAAAGATCTTTACCAATCCTATATCTGATAGAGGGCTAATATCCAATGTATACAAAGAACTCAAGAAATTAGACTCCAGAGAACCAAATAACCCTATTAAAAAATGGAGTACAGAGCTAAAAAAGAATTCTCAACTGATGAATATCGAATGGCTGGGAAGCACCTAAAGAAATGTTCAACATCCTTAGTCATCAGGGAAATGCAAATCAAAACAACCCTGAGATTCCACCTCACACCAGTCAGATTGGCTAAGATAAAAAACTCAGGTGACAGCAGATGCTGACGAGGTTGTAGAGAAAAAGGAACACTCCTTCATTGCTGATGGGATTGCAAGCTGGTACAACCACTCTGGAAATCAGTTTGGCGGTTCCTTTGGAAATTGGACATAGTTCTACTGGAGGACCCAGCTATACCACTCCTGGGCATACCCAGAAGATGCTCCAACATGTAATAAGGACACATGCTCCACCATGTTCATAGCAGCCTTGAAGTCTTTTTTATCTTGCTGAGTTTTTCTCCAGATAGAATCTCACTGTGTAATCTCAGAATTGTAGTCCTCTTGACTCAGCCTCCTTAGTACCAGGGCTACAGCATGTGCTGATTATTCTTAATGATTTGTTGATTGGTATGATTAAACAAACCATAATATTAATAATCATAATAATAATAATTTTGGTGTATATTAAACATTTCCTTCTTAACAAGCATGCTTGAGGTCTCTGAATATTAACTAATGATTTTTAAAAATTATCTCAGTTAATTCTCATAATGAGCATTAGTATTTGCATTGTACTCAAGAGGACATTGGGCTTGGAAAAAGACCTGGCTGAGGAAATGACAGATGTGGCTTTGATCCAGCCTCCATTCATCTCTAGAGTGTGCCCTCTTTCTTACCCCTGAGATTGGACGCTTCAGAACAAATTACTGAGGCAATGTGAAGAAACATGTATGAATAATTGAATGTTTGCATGCGTTGGTCAAATGAGTTTGGAAACTTGCTAATGGATGGAAATTCTTATTATTAAAGAACTTGTAAGGACTTTTCTTCTCTTTGCAACTAGAAAGGGGGCAGGGCATATTTCTTTTTTCATTGCACACTTACTTGTATGTTTTATTTATCATTCTAAGGAATGTGATTTCACGCTTCTCTGAGCTGAGGAAGGGAATGCTGGTGGGTATAGTGACCAGTAGGAATTCCAGTAGACCACTGGAATAATCAACGGAGTGCAGTAGCTTCAAGGTGACTTCTATATCAGCACGACAGTAGCAGAGAATACCATAGAGAACTTTCTGGACCGTGGTAGGTAGCAGTACTGCTTTTTCTTCTTTATAGAGCATGTGCAGCAGCCTCCTTGGACACTTCTCGGACAGAAAGTCACTTTCTTCTGACTTTAGTTTTCATAGGAAGGCTTTAGTTGGTGTTTCTAAAGAAAAGTCAAGGGTGGTCACGTTTGAGTCTGAAATACAGCATGATGATAGATTATGCCTGTTGTTTTCCTTGCATTTCTATATAGTAATATTAAAAAAAACTGTAAACTTGAACATGTATTTATTTTCCTTCTCTGTTTCTTCGTCTGTAAAGAAGTAAGACAGTTATGCCCCCAAATGGATAGTATTCACAAAGCTCTGAATGGCAGTGCAGAGCTAAGAGGTCTTTCTCCCAGTTCCAGCATCTTCTATTTTTTGTTGACACCACTACTTTACCTCCTCAGTGGAAGCTACAATTTGCTTAGCTAAAACCCAAAGGACTTGGCCAAAATACTTTTAGAGGCTTGCATTTGGTCTGAAATTAAATCTGTGCCTTCCCAAAGAGAAAATGAATCTAGAAATTGATAGAAACGTGTGGCTATAGGTTTCCCTGTTGGTGGGTGCGTATCATCTTATAATCCTTAGTGCTAGGGGGAAAGGAGATGGATGGGATTAGTGTCTAATCATCTACAGGAAAAACTCTTTTTTTCTTTCTCTTGTCAGTAGTGGTTTTTCTAAGCACTTCAGTTCTTCTAAATTCATCTTCCTTCTTTCCCTATTTGTTTTTTCTTCTTCTCTCTCTTTTGTTTTTAGATTTTATTTCCTAAGAACCCCTACTTAAAGAAGCGAGCCTTTCACATAATAAATTTGGAATTTTTACTTGTATGCACCTCCTTTGTTAGAAACTCTGATTTGCCTTTCATCATCCTTTCCCGTCCTGATAGATTTGCCCTCCTAATACTCTTTAACCCCGTGGGCTTTACCTTATCTCCTTGGCTCTTTTGCTTCTCTTATCTCTATCCTGTTAGCCTTAACTGATGTAATTTGTTTTCCTTAAGTTTCCTCCTCCTCTGTCAAGACATGAACACTCACCCTGGATATTTCTCACCTCTTCATTAGTCTCTGTCAGCTGAATTCCAATCTGACACACTCTCCAGGAAAGTTCATAGCCAAGTCCAGGCTTTCTCATACTTCTGGGCTTTCATTCCTCTTCACAGTGTCATACGAGACTTGCTAAATCTAACTCCTTAACTCATGCACATTTGTTTAATATGCCTGCTCTCACTTTCTGGTATGGAATTGGTCATGCTATCAAGTC
This sequence comes from Montemys delectorum, assembly GCA_019843815.1. Classification (NCBI taxonomy): domain Eukaryota; kingdom Metazoa; phylum Chordata; class Mammalia; order Rodentia; family Muridae; genus Montemys; species Montemys delectorum. The sequence goes on from JADRCD010223280.1 coordinate 4,849, forward strand.
TTGGCTGAATAGTTGATCTTAACTTTGAGCAAATATTCTCTCACTGAATTTTCTTGAATTGGAGTCAATTGCCCACGTTGTTTGTGGTCTACCTTGCAGTCTATTCTTGGGCGATTACTGTGCCTTAATGGTCCTCAATACCTCAATAAAGTCATATATACATATACATGTATATATGTATATGTATATATGTATACATATATATATATATTCAAATATCTAAACACACAGACTTACTAGGCAATACTGAGTTTCTAAGAGCAATTCCAAAAAATTTCAAAAAGTTCTTAATGAATAATACCAAATTATCTTGCTTAGAATTGAAAATTTTTTCAAGTCCTTGTGGGATAAGGATCATGCTCAGATTACATGCATATATTTATATTTATTGTTGATGAAAAACACTAGCAAGTATAGCTCATTATATTTAACACATTCAATTCAGTTAAAAAAAAAATCCCAACTCATGGCTTATGGCCGAGATGCAAGGGAGGTGATAAAGAAATCCTGGCTGGTAGACCATGTGGGAACCACTGGACAAGGCGATCCCAGAGGCCTCTGCTAGTTCTCTGGTTTCATGAATACTGAATCTGTTTGGAACAGGCTGGAATGTATCTGTAGAGGAAGCTGTCAGCTCTTAGGACTCTGACTCAAAGTGTCTATTGAGATATAAAGCAGGAGAGTTCTTTCCAGGAAGGTCAGTTATCATCCCTTCCTTTCACGTGAGGCTTGACCTCCTGTGGGCTAGCACAGACCATGGGAATTCAGTGCTCTGGAGTTAAATATGAAGAAAATGTTGCATCAAGTATATTTTGACCTTTTGTTACCTTTCAGGTTTAAAGCTACTATAAAACGAGGGAAAAGGTTTCTATCTGTAGCTTGTGCAGATTGGGATGACAAGAAGTAATGAACGTCAGGGTCACTAGAGACTCTGACATGAACTACAAGTCTGAAATTTAGTGTCATGTAGTCTCTGAGGAGGTATCACTAAGAAAAGAGCGTTGGCTCATTGGCAGAAGGTGCCAAGGCTTCAGTGTGGCCCTCTGGAGTCTTCTAATCTTAGAGCCAGAAAGGAAGGTAGAATGAACATGTTCAGAATTTTCATATTCTAGTTTCCAGAGAACTAGAAGATGTGACCAGATAATAGAATTGGTGACCCATTAAAATATGTATCCATGATATAAAGTCAAGATCGTAAAGGAAAAGCATATAATATACAACGACAGCTAATTAAAATGAAAATTGTGAAATATTCTAATAGATCTTACAAATATACTCCTGAAAAGTTGAAGTGAAAAAGTGGTAAAGCCATGGGGAATAAAAAGGACAAGGGAGTTACTCACTTAAACACTTGCTGTTGTTATTCACATAAACACAGTGTTATAGGTCATAGGTTGAGTAAGGAAGGCACTGTGGGTAGAGACCTATTTCATGACTTCCTAGAGATATGATTTGGCCAAGATACCTATTGTCCTGTATCTTATTTTCCTCACATGATGGAGATAACACCATCAGTCATGCATATTTAGAATTGCTAGGCTATCTATATAAAGTACAGAACACCACCTAGTCCACTCTACCAATGTGTCTGTGACCAAGGTTGGGCACATCATTGCACTATCAGATAAACTACTAAGTAAAGAAACTGACTTGTGCTTCTTTGGGCAGCACTAGCATCCCAAAAGGCAGTTATACATCGATTGAAAACACTGAAAGCTAATATTTTTAGTTAGACCCATATGCTTCCCTTAATATATAAATAATTTGTAACACTGAAGAAAATTTATTATAATTATTCAGTTCTTTTCTGAAGCAACATGTGATAGACACATATGAAATGTCAATAATTGGAGTAAAACTGAAACCTGATGTTTCTGAGCCCCAAAGAAACAGAATTAAAAGATATGAATGCCAAACATTTTATAAACAGGGCTGGAGAAAGAGATGAACTGAGTGTTTGCCTCACATGTGTATTTCAATCTCAGTACTGTGAAAACTAGGAATGGTGACCCAGTTCCGTACCCCTGGCACTCAGGAGACAGACACTGGAGGATCAGAAGTTGAAGGCCATACTTAGCTACACAATTTGGTCAGAGTGGACCACGTGAGACCTTTTCTCAAAAAAAAATTTAAAAAGCAGAGCTGGGGAGGCAAGACTACAGCTCATTGTTAGGGCCTAGCAGTCATAAATCTCTAGGATTAAACAAAAAATACCACAGAAATTAAGAACAAATATAATTTATGCACAATGATTCTTATAAGATATAAACATGACTGTTTTAATTACAAGGAGATCTTATATGGATATAATCATCTTATTAGTTAATCATACCAATGGAATTTCAAGTCACTAAGGTTTAATGTCTACAATTACAATCCACCTCAATTGTTTCTATAATTGTTGTTGAAAAAACAGCCTGCTTTGACTCTTATCCATTTGAGGTTTAGATGGATCAGAAATCAATGTTCATTAATCCATCCATCCATCCATCCATCCATGTGTCCATGCATGCATGCACCCATCTTTCCATCCATGCATCCATGCATCCATGCATCCATCCCTCCATCCACCCATGCATTCCCCCATACATACATCCATTCATCTGTCCATGCATGCATACATGCATGTATGCATGCATCCATCCATCTATCTGTCCATGGATGCATGCACTCATCCTTCCATCCATACATCTATCTATTCATCCATCCATCCATCCATCCATCTATCCATCCATCCATCTAATATTTGAGTACCAATCAATTTTTAGGCAAGTGGGAAAATGATTAGAACAAGTGCTCCTTGGCCTTTGGGGTCCTACACTTAAGGGGAAGACAGGCTTCTCATTAGTGGATGATTATGCTCTATGAAAATTTGAGTGCTATGAAGTTTACGAGGTTTGGAAAACTCCACTCAACTAGTGACATTCAGATAAGTTAGTGATAGTGTGAGCACAAAGTAGGAAAGAAGGGGACGGGAAAAACTACCCCAGGAAAGGGAAGAAGACTAAGTAGAAGCTAATGCAAGAAAGAGCAAGGCCACTCTGACTACCGCATGGTGACATGGCAATAATGGCTGGAGCTGAGTCCTTGTGGGCTATATTTTGAATGCATCAGAAACACTGGTAGCTATGACATGCTCTATATAGAGTTGGCCTGATAATTTATAGATATTATATTGTCTACATAATACAGACTGCAGAACATGGAAAGTGAAGGAGAGAGAGAAGCGAAGAGATGTTACTGCAGACTGAGAACAAAGGAGTATCAAATGGGTATTTGGAGAGGGAGAGGATTCTCCCTGTGAACTTAGCATTCTTCTAAGATTTTGAAAAAGGGTGCTGTCATTTGTTGAGATGGGGAATGCTGGTATAAATTGTATGAATAGAGAGATGATCTAGGATTCCATGTAACATGTTGCTGGGGAGACACACTCAGATGGGACTCTTCCATGTCCAGCTGAACAGGGGTTTGGAACTCCACAAAGGCTGATGTCAGTCACACTGAGCACACTGAGGTGTCAACCACCTACTGGAATTGACTGCCTAGGAGGTACTAAACCTCCTGACCTGAAGTCTTATTGGAAGGATCATTTAACAATGTTTGACAATTGAAGCTAGTTATAACTTAACTATTCATAAAAAAAAATGTATAGCATGGCACACACACATACACACAATTTAAGTTCTTTCTATAGCTTTCCATTTTCAAACCCTGGGATAAATGCTCATATTTCTTATTTCTTTTATGAACATATTGTCATTCCAAACAAATTATTTCTCAAGTTGTAAGGGGACAACACTGAAATAATTGTGGTATGGTGAACTTGTTGATTAACATCATTTATTCATCCATGATGTGAACATGTGTCAAGCAACCCCAAGGCATTCCCATATGTATGTGATTCATACAGTCATTATTTGTCAATTAAAATAATATAAATAGTTCTGGGGATGTGGGTAAAACACTTGCTGGGCAGAAATGAGCTGGCATTGAATCCTCTGAACACATACAAAACTGGGTCCCTTTAATCCCAGCATGCCTATGGTGAGATGGGAGGCAGAAGCAGAAAGAGAAGCTTACTTGGACAGCTAGACTGGACTAGAGTAAACAACAAAAGAGACCCTCTCCAAACAAGAAGAAGGGAAGAGGACCCTAGGGTCGGTCTCTGACTTCCACACACAGGCCTTGACATGTACACACCCACATTCCCATGAATGCACGGGAATCACACTCGAATATACATGACATACATAAACACACCACAATACAATAAAATAATTAAAAAATAAATAGAAGAATCAATTAATTACTGATATCATGTCAAAATGTGCTTCCCTGTCTAGTGCCCAATCTGTCAAATTTTGAAAAGTAACTCCACATCTGAACCTGCCATGTGATCTAGCTGATAAAACAGACAAACAGAAACAAAACCCATCAAGTCAACATGGTTTAAATCCTCAAAGGCAAAAGAATAGAAAAACCACTTGGAATGGATTTGGGTGTGGTTGTCAGCCTGCTTACTCCTGTTTTAGCGTCTTCTCACAACATCTCGTTTTTTCCCCCTAAGCAGTGGGTTACTCCATCGTTCTTGCTAATTCTTGGTCTGTAGATCACCCGGCACTCTTCTTGTGTGTAACGTGCCCAGTGTTCCATCTCTTAAAATGTGCAGAGTTTTTGATAACCATGTAAAACAAACCTTGTCACATTCCTGTGTAATCAGGAATTCTCCTCTGTTGAAAACGCCTTGGTGATGCAGAGGTCTGCATGCCCTAAGTCCATCCCTCCAGCAACTATCAGAATGAGCACAGCTCCAACTGCTCCTCCTCAGCCGCACTCAGCGGCAATCTCTCAAGCAATGCCCTTTGGTACTGGGAGTCGCAGGGATCAGACGATTTTTTTTTTTTTTATTTGTGCAGCTCCTGGTGGGCAAAGCTTCTTCCCAAAGCGCATAAAAGAAAGGTGCCTTGTCTTTACTCACCTTTTCTCTCACAGTATTTTTAGACTGAAGAAGAAATTGCCTGGATTATTTGGAGAAGCTTTCTCTCCCTCTACCCCTCCCCCAGCTCCCTGGTTATGGTTCTCCTCACCTCTAGGAAGGTAGTGATAAGACTGTGGTATCTTACAAGCCACCAGCACTTGACTGGTACTCCAAGGAGGTCACAGAGTAAATAGATGTTTGATTAAATGCCTGTCTGGAAAGGCTAGGAGCCTCTGAAGGACTTTCAGGAGCTGGCTGGGTAGGATAGTTGGTAGGAGTGGGGTGGTAGGGGTGAGCATGGGTTTGCTTCCAGGGAAGCTGGCTATAGCTGAGGGTACACAGGTTTGCTTCCAGGGGTGCTGGCTGTCATAAGGGACACCCTTTTTCCTTTCGTCAGCTCACAGTAGCAGACACACAGCATTTCCAGGACTTCATCCTTCATCCAGGGAATGAATGATAGGAGTGACATTTTAAACTAAATCAAGGCTACTTCCCCTCCCCTTCCAAAGGTGATGTCTTTAGACCCTAATTAGAGAGCTGAGCAACAAAGAGATGTTTGAGTCACTGGCTCCAAAGCTTGTAAAACGAAATTCTGAAGAAAGATAGTTTTTTGGAAGTGTCCATAACCCAGTCACCCTGTTCAGGAACTATCGATGTAGCCTCTTCCTTTCAGGCCCCAAAGGAAGCAGCAGCTAATAACTGAGTCATGCATTTTGTTGGGGATAATGGATGGAATAAATGTCCAGACTATTATTAAACCTTTTCCATTTGGTGATCTCAAGGTAGATTTGGAGCTTCCTTGGTCAGGTGTTAGGATCAGCTGTTCACAAAGTACTTTTCCCCCCCTTTCTTCTGACAACGATGGTTTCTTTTAGAGAGGGGAAGAAGTGATCTTTTTTCCGATGGGACAATATGGACAACTTGGAACTAAAAGCTTGGGATTGGAAAGTTGGCTTTATCCCTTAGTAGCTGCGTGTCCATGAGCTCCTTCACCAAGTCTTACAAGTGTGCTTCCTTACTACTCCTCTTCTTAAAGAATTATTTATTTATTCTATGTATATGTGTACACTGTAGCTGTCTTCACTCACCAGAAGAGGGCACTGGATCCTATTATAGATGGTTGTAAGCGACCATATGGTTACTAGGAATTGAACTCCGGACCTCTGGAAGAGTAGTCAGTGCTCTTAGCCTCTGAGCCATCTCTCCAGCCCCTTCCTTACTTTTCTAATTAGGGCAATCACTCCCAACTGACAGAACTATTGTGAGGGATAAATGAGGTAATGATTGAGAAAATGCCTACTATGGGGATTGGAAAACTGGGATGTACAATAAATGTACTTGACTGCCAAACAAATACTATTTCTTAGTGTAACGCAGTATTATTTGATCATGGTGGATAGCATAAGTTACAAAAGAACAAGCTGACTATTTATGGTACTTCTGATCTTTTGTGTTTGAGTAGATTTTCTATTAATATTGGGAGAGTGTGCTTTCTTTGACTCCTTAAGCATTCTTCCTCTCTTGATGCTCCATGTTATGCCTTCCAGTTATTCTTTTCTTCTGTTTATTTTGCTCTTAATACTAAAACTACTGATCAATATCAGTTTCAGTTTCTTTTTAAATGCTCATTGGAGATCTGTTCTCTTTAGAGATACTTTTGATTTGCAGGGAAGGCATTGAGTCTGTTTGGATTTTTGAGGGTTCTCTACTTCCCAGCCTTCTCTGAATAGATGTGCCCATAATCACTGCCTTTGGGAGAGTGATCAGAAACTCAGGTCTGACTCATGGAGAACTATGAATTGAAAGGTTTTTAGGGGTGTTGGTATGACATTCTTCTTCAGGGGGGCATATCCCAACATTTCATTTTCTGGTGGACAAAGGTAGTTTCCTTTGTATTTTGGATGGTTACTATAAGCTAGCTGAGCTGCAGAGAGCTCAGTTTAATCTACTGCTGTTTCATCACATCTAGTTTGAAATGTTGAAACAGAATGCTTGGACTTACTTTCTACCAGAGTCTTCTATCTCAATCCAATTCATATTTGTCCTTTTGTGTTTCGTGCTCTGATGTATTGAAAGTTCTCTATTCAAGCTCTCGATTTCTCCTGTGATCCCAAGTTCCCATCTAAGAGGAGACAGAAAATGGTGCACACAATCACCCATGTAAAGTGTTGACAGTTCAGGGTACACATGACTGCTGCTTGTCACCACTCTTCAGAAGCCATTTTGCTGAGCTTAGAGATCAGTACTCAAGGTGACAGTAGTGTGTAACAGCTTTCCAGTCGTTTTTGAGTGTGAGTTTCTTGTTTTACCCTCTTTTCTCTGTGAGATGCAAAGTACCCATCTGAGCTAGAGCTGCAGAGGATCCTACCCTGCGTTATTTGCTCTTGGAATAGTAGAAAGAAGAATAGTTTTGTTTGTTTGTTTCAACTTCTCCATAAGAAACTGTCCAGCCTTTGGATAACCACAGAAGCACATAAACTATTGTTGAAAAGCATTGTGAGACATTGTACTATGGAAAAAAGAGATAATAGAAACATCTCTTCAAGTGATCTGTGAGCTTTTAGATAGCTGGAAAGTGTGCACGGTGTACTACCATCCATAGCAGTAGAGAATATGCATAACCCAGACTGTATGAAGTTTGGTATAGGAAAGAATAAAATTGCCCCTAGCTGGAGAAGTAATTATGAACTTCTAGGAATCAGATATGAGGATGTGCAAGAGCTAAGTATGCAGAGATAATTAAATATCCCAGATGAATCAATAAATAACACACACACACACACACACACACACAGGAGAGAGAGAGAGAGAGAGAGAGAGAGAGAGAGAGAGAGAGAGAG
>JADRCD010223280.1:12766-26314 GCA_019843815.1 Montemys delectorum
AGAGAGAGAGAGAGAGAGAGAGAGAGAGAGAGAGAGAGAGAGAGGAAAAGGGGAATAACTAATTTTAAAAATGCAATAATCAAGTACAATCCACTGTCTCTCCAGGCATACATAGTGTGCAGCAGGCTATGATGCATGAACTGAATATGATAATGCAATATAAATATTATGGCAGGAGAGGAGAGGGCTCTATCTGCAAGGGGCAGCTATGGGGATATAGCCTTTGCTAAGAGTGGAGAAACTACTTCCTTATGTGATTAAAAAAACAAAGCCCTTCAGAATCTGAGTATTCAAAGTCCTTAACCTCCTTAGGGTTCTCCCATAGATCTCTACCCTAAGCACAGGATAGAGTGCTTCACTAAGCAGTGCACTAACTTTGACTGCTGACACACTCTGAGTCTGGGATGTGACTTTTCATAATAATTCTGCCATGATGGCTTAGGTTTGATTTTCCATAAATTGAGATCTAAGGTGTCTGGAGAGAAGATTCTCTTCTTGGCACAATTAGAAATCTTTAAAATGCTTATGTGTATCTGGAGCATATATAAGCTCTCTATTTATTGGTCTCTGTGCTACCAGGAGAGGCTTCAGTAGCTATAGGTCTTGGTAAATTGGAAAGCCTTTTCCAGATAAAAAACTTTATCCTTAAAATTCTGTTTCTGTAGAACCCTACTTCTGGATCTACAATCTACATTAGTCAGGGTTCTCTAGAGAAACAGAATCTTATATGTATAAAAGGAATTTATTTGACTGGCTTACATACAGGCTGTCATTTAGGTGGTTCAACAATGTCTGCCTCTCAATGAAAAGGCCAAGATTCTCGTAGTTCTTTGGTCCCTAACGATGGATGTTCCAGTAGTCCAAATCTGGTGTCAAAGTCCTAGAGGATTCCAGGATAGCTGCTTGTCTTTAGTCTACAGTGGAATTATGAAGAAGTTGGATTCAATATTGACTGTGGCAATTGATAGATGAACTTTCCAGCAAGAGGGAGGAGAAGCAGACATATTAATGTATTATACCAGAATTAGGGTCAGCCTCCACTCTTCAAATAGTCTTATTAAGAAAATTTTTCAGAGGCATGCTTAGAACCTTGGGTTCCAGCTAATTCCAGATGAAGACAAGATGACAATCAAAATTAGCCATCACATTCACCCATACACTAAAATAAACCAGTCAATAAATATGCCTTAAATGAGATAATTTAGTGTTGCTATTTTAAATTTTAAAATTTTACTGAAATTCATACTTAAACATAATGAAACAAAGGTGTATACTACAGAACACTCATACAAGTAAATGTACCATCATAGAATACAGATGATCAAGTTTAGCCTCTACTGCTGTGTTATTAACCAAATATAAATTTGAAATTCAGTGCACACACACAGACACTTTTTCAACTTAGTCCCTCCCCTCCCCACAAGATAATTGCTATCTCTAAATTGTTGTGTTTAAGGGATCTTTGGATTTGAACATTTCATCACAAAATGACTTAGCTCATATCTGTGACCCATAGTGGCCAAAAGTTCACAAAACTCTAGAGAGATAAATCTGGTTAGAGGATATTATGTCATCTTGGAGGCTTTCTTCTGCCAAAGTCCCTAAGTACCAATGTGATAGTGTGGCACTGCATTATGTACCTAGGAACTAATATTACAAAGGTCAAATTCTACCAAGACCATCATCACCAGTCATTGAAGGCAGCTTCTGTACCAGACACTATACATTGCAAAGGTCAGCCTTCTAATAGAATCATACACAGTCACTATCATACACTGAAAGCTGCTTTGGACCAGTGTCAAGAACTTTATACATCCCATAGTATGTGTATATAGTGATGCTATGAACTTACCTTCATTCCATTTTTTTTTGTACAAAAAACAAACAAAAACAAACAAATAAACACCAAGAATGGTTAGAAAATCTGGCCAGGATCTTGACAAATTCAAACTCAAATTCAAACCCACAAAATTTGTGAATTTTCTGTGACAGAATTCAATGGTGATTTATATAAGTAAATTATGTACACTTGCTCACAAGAAGAAAGAACTGTTTAGTCAACCAACAGAAAACATAGAAATTTCATTTTCTTTCTTTCTATGGTGTTTTCTGAAATTCTCTTATCAAGAAGTCTACTTTCTTGAATAAGATATTAGAATTGTCTAGTAACAAAAATATACTTGTACAATGCTGTCAGAATGTAAGTTGTGGAGTCACTGGTCAAGGGGTTAGTGCACACTCTCTGCTGGTATTTGCAGTATCAACAAGCAGAAAACTGAATGCCCTTCCCGGAGCTTTGCCAAATCCTCAGGACATTTGGAAGATGCAGGCTTTGGTGCAAACATTTTAAATGACCATTTTCTAATCTCCTTTTCTTAACTGCCTGAGGAATCTGAAGAAGAAAGAACTAGAGGAAAAAGAATAGGAGGGGAAAGAGTAGGTGAAAGAAAGCAAAATCTCCTTGCTAGTGTTGTGTGAGATTTTGAGAAATTCCTTGGTTTTGTCAATGAGTATTTCTCATTCAGCTCTTTTGTCTTTCTAACGTCTCATTTGTTAATAAGAGAATTTGCAATAAGATGTTGATTTCCTGTGAGACCTTTCTAGAGAATCCTAATTTGGAGAAGTAAAACATGCTGTCCTCCTTCAACATCCATTTCTATGTGTACTCTTCATTAAATTACATTGAGTAATTTATTAAAATTGAAGCATTAGGTATGAAATGCAATTCATTGAACTGATGAATTTTAGTTCTTGGCTCAAACACTGAACATAATGTATGACAAATAATAAATTCTTTGGCTCTTACTTGGTCTCAAACTTGTCTGTTACTAACTTTTCTCTTCAACATATGCATAGTCATCTATAGCAAACATTACATTTCCTTCCATTTTAAGCACAAAAAGTATTTGTGTTTGAACATATGAAAGTATCATTTCCCAAGTCATGCCCAGGATGTAGAAATAAGCACTCTATGGCATTCTCCACTTATCATGAACTCAGCCTTAAAAGTTGAAGCCCAGCAAGTGTCCTGGATTTGGTCGAACAATGACCTTATCGTGATTGACACCATGTTGTCATATGAAGGCATTGATAAGACAGTGCCCATGTCTCATTTAGACAAAAGAAACAGCCCTTCTATGAAAAATGCTAAAGTAGCTCTTGGATTACTAAAAGTAGAATTGGAAGGTTTCTGCACTAAATACGCTTTTCTAAGAAAATGACATGGTATACCTTTTGCCAGTAAGAGATTGTTGCCATGCTTAACTATTATATCAGTGATTTTCCTTTTTTGCTGTTCAGTCTCATGGAGTTATGGCTCATAAGCAAAAATCTGTGCTTGCTAAACAAATAAAAGCCACCAAAACCCCATGGATTTGAACACAGTTGTTTTAGAGGCGTATTCAGAAATATAACTCATTTGGACCATTTCCTTTTAGTTTTCAGTTTTCTTTTCCAAGTCATGGAATAAATTTTTTGAGTGAACATAGAAGGCTTGCACAGAATTATGAGAAAGCTGCATACACACCTTAAGATGTTTTAGAGGCCAAGGCTCTGGTTATACCACGCAGGGAGAACTAGAGCCTTGCACTTAGCTTTATTTGTGTGGTTTGTGTCCGGTTTCCTTTACTCATCCATGGCTTTAGAGGAAGGTCAATCTCCATCCCTGCCTAGTGAAAATATCCGTGTGCAATGAAAACACAACCCTTTGATGTATTTTTGTAAGATTTTTCTTTTCTCTCAGAAACTTTTGAGGCTTTGGTCTATGTCCTTCTTTTGGGGGGCTTTTATCTGTCCCACAAAGTCACCCACCAGAGCAGATGCTCTGAAGTCCCACTGGGCTCGCATCAGTCCAGTAGAGATGGCTGACATGACATATTAGTCTTAAATCTAAAACATATGTTTGGAAAATGCCCTGTTTCCTGGTAATAATTAAGAATGCTACTTGGCAGGTTGGCAGCCACATAAAACAATCGTTAGTAAACCCTACATTTATTATGTCCTCATTTTATGGAAATAAAACCCACATTATAAATATATGTAGGCAAATGGACCCAAAATGATGCACAGGTAGAATCATTTATAATGAAGATGAAAAGAACAGTTGTCAATAGTTTTTTCTAACTCATTGTTCTTCTAGCAAAAGACCTCACCCAATACACACACACACACACACACACACACACACACACACACACCAAAGAGCCACATCAAAAACATTTGTGACTTTCCTTCTATTTTTTAAAACAATATAAGATTAATTCACATAAATCCTCACTTGTCACTGAAGAGTTCTGCTGTACAACTAATTAAGATAAGGTCCTATAGTCAGGAAGCTTTTCCTTAGTAAGTGTTATATTGTAAAAACAACACAAAAAAGTCCAGATATTTAACCTGCTACTTCATTTTTTAACACACACACACACACACACACACACACACACACACACTCCATATATTAAGGAATGATGTGCATAACAGTATGTCTAAAATTCTTATTTAAAAACTTAAATGATTCTGGACCAAATGGAAAATACACACCAGATTGAGTCTCCCAGGGACAACTATCTCATCCTTTAAGACTCCAAGAACATCCCTACATAGCTAAGAAAGGTCTTTTGACTTGGGACCCTGCCTTCTGCAGTGTATGGGGGCAATGCAGGGGACTGTGTTAGACACTAGTTAAAGTTCATTTTGAAATTCACATCTGTACACAAGTATTGGCTCCCTGACAGACTGACCCAACAGGCAAACTCTATCATGCAGGGAGCATATTCTTAGTGCCCTGGAGCCACATGGTCAAGCAAAATAACAGCTCAAATCAGCAAGTACCAGCCGGATGATCTTACTGATGTGGTACAAAATATCTGGACAATTCCTTCTAAGAGGTAGGTGCTGTAAGCCCAGCACTTAGAACGTTGAGGCAAAGAGCTCAGGCAGGAGCTTGGGGGAGAGCTAGAGTCTGGAATGTGTAAAGATCTTAAGTCCAGCCTGGGCTACATAGAGATGCCACCCCCAAGAATAGATCAATCAAACATACATTACATAAAAATTATTTTTATGGTGTCACAAGAAGCAGTACAATCCATTGAGAAAGTCACTGGATAAAGAGGTCAGGTAACCAAAGTACAGCAGTAGTACGCAGCCTTTTACTGTGCACTCGCCGCCCCCGCTCCCGCCCCCGCCCCCGCCCCCGCCCCCGCCCCTTTGCAGGAAAGTGAAGAAACAGGGTTTCTGTCTACATTTACCCAATTTCATGTGAAACAAACCAGACCAGTCAAGAAATAACATTTACTTTGTTTTCTAGATTGCTGACGCTATGAAAAAAAACTCTTTGTTGCAAAGTTCAAATTCCAAATAAAGCCAGGGATGGGAATTCAAAAAGCCCCTAGAGGAGAGGTTTTAAAATTGAAATCATCTTGAAAATATGTTAGAGAATAAGTACGACATTAATTGTTTTTATCTTCAGCATTTTGTATTCTTATCTTCTCATCAGTCAGTATTTTGAATGGAAATTTTAGAGCATTTTTTTCCTTATAAGTAACAGGTTTGAACATAACTCAACAAAAGTTTTACATATATTCACTCACTTGTCTACAGGCTTATTAGTTCAGCTTGGGAGATCTACTTGATCTGTGCAAATTATCTTCCAAATTTAGAGAAGAACACACTGAATAAGAAATCAATATTCAACTTTAGTAACTATATATTTTGACCGTGATTTTGCTATATATTAAGCATTCATTAATCCAGTTACATTAACAAGGGATGGGGAGAGAAGTAGGGAAGAAGGGGGTGATGTGGGGAGGAAGAAGAAGGGAATGGGGGAAGGGGAGGGAAGTGGAGAGGAAGGAGAGACAAAATAAGGGAAGAGGAGAGAAGGTAAGGGGAGTAGAGCTAAGGTGAGAGGAGAAGGAGGAGGAGAAGGAGGGGAAGGAGGATTAGAAAAAGGAGAAGAGGAGAAGGAGGAAGAAGAGGAGGGAGGGAGGAAGGAAACCTTAATGAATGGTAGTCATGATTTGAAGACTAGAGAAAAAGACACCAACATTGCAAAGATGAGAACAAATGAGGTAATGGTAGTATGTAGTGCTCTTGTGGTTAAGTGCTAAAGCATAAAAAAGAGGTGGAACCAACAAAAAGATGCCTTAAGCTTAGTTATGGTTATGTCATTTACTAACTCTACAACTCTTTCCAAATTACTTTAATATGTTTCATGTCTCCATTTCATTAGCTGTAAAATAAGTCAACATCTAATACAATGACTTGTGTGTTCAACATATAAATAAATGGTAGCTAAGAATCTTTTACCTATGATCATACCAGCATCACTTCAAGTGAAGTGGGGACCTGACCACTGTCCAGATGCATTGGGTCAGGGTAAGGTAGCTGGTCCCAGGAATCATAGATTCCATAGATAAGCAAATGATCTGGTTTGGTTCCCATTAATTCAGAGCATATCTCCTAGGGCACTTGTGTAATGACATCACCAGTATTTGTATCATTTGTGGTTTGAGACCAGATCTGTTTCATGTGTCTGCTCAAGTAGCCATTTCTGTGTAGCTGGAGAGCAAAAAAGTTAATTGCTTTCTCCATCTCCATATCCCACCACTTTACAATGTACTTTTCCATAGGAGCCTCACTCTGCTTCAGTGAACCAAAGGTTAGGCACCCTCGTTATGTTATTATCAGAGAGATATCCAAGTGCAACCAGACTTCCCCGTGTGATGAGCACATCACAGTTGCTTCCTTTATCAAATATTACCGTTTTGAATTGCAAAGATGTCAGTAAGTATCCATTTTTCTCCTGATGGTATTTTTTTTTCCTTTTTGGTGTGTAACTATGGGAATTTCTTCTTGGTCTTAGAATTACTGAAAATACAACCTTTAAAATTTCAGAAGAGAAACATTAAATTCCCTAGCTCTCACGATTGGCCTTGAAACTTCTGTCAACGTCTGAGTCTAGAGCACTGTGGTGAGTCTAGGCACAGGGCAAGTCAGCAGGTTATCATTCAAAATGCTGGGTCTTTTCTCCTCCCTCTCACCTCCCAACCTCCTGCGGACCTCGCTTTGGGAGAAAGGAAGTTTGTAACCCTTAATTGTGCAACTAGTACAAATTAAGAAAACTTTGCATAAGTAGTAAAATTGGGTGGCTTAGAGGTTAAGAATACTCATTGCTCTCATACAGGACCTGAGTCCTACGCCTAGCACTCATATGGCAGCTCACTAACGTCACTAACTCCAGACTTAGGGGTCCCAATACCCTTTTCTGACCTCTGTGGGCATCAACCAGGCACACATGTGGTGCACATACATTCATGCAGACACACTACCCATACAGAAAAAATAATAAAAGAAATAAATCTTTAAAAAGAGAATAAAATTGGATCCAGGCATGGTGGTACATGCCTGCTAAATCTGTTCTCTGGAAGAAAGCGGAGCCAAAAGGATCATGAATTCAAGGCCAGTGTGGGTTACACTGCAAGGCCTCTCTCTCTCTCTCTCTCTCTCTCTCTCTCTCTCTCTCTCTCTCTCTCTCTCACACACACACACACACACACACACACACACATACAGAATCAGAAAGACATCACATCATTAGTTATTATTATTGAACTTCGATATATGGCTTTATGAAATGATGTATTTTACCAAATGATGTCTGACATATAAAAAAAGGTAGGAATAAATGTGAACAGAAATTTAGTCTTCATATCGACTTAAGTCAATCGGTATTATGGTAAAAGAATCCATAAACAGTATTTAGCACATGCTACACACACAGGATGGTGGTAGGGCCTGTAGTTAAACATACAGTATTGCATTTAGTCTCAATATTTGCTATCTAATATGATATATCTAAATATTTGCTATCTAAATATTTTTGTTTAGATAATTAATTTCTTTTTTTTAAAGATTTATTTATTTTATTTGGATGAGTCCACTGTTACTGTCTTCAGACACACCAGAAGAGAGCATTGGATCCGATTAAGATGGTTGTGAGCCACCATGTGGTTGCTGGGATTTGAACTCATGACCTTCGGAAAAGCAGTTGGTGCTCTTACCCTCTGAGCCATCTCACCAGCCCTAGATAATTAATTTCTAATTCACTTATCTAATTCTCAATTATAATCCAAATAAAAGACCACAGTGAATTTTTGCTGTGCTCTCTCTTCTCTTTTCTCTCTCTCCTTTCTTCTCTCTTCTTTCTCTTCTCTTTCTTCTGAGATAATCTCACTATATAGCCCAGGCTAACCTCAAACTGGCGTTCTTCCTGTCTAAGCTTCTGGCATGCTGACTATAACAGATATATTAGCATTTTCACCTGATGTAATGGGATGTTTTTAAAATATAAAGTATTAAGAAATAAACTAAGCTAAAATTGTTTTGTAGATTATAAATATAGTATTATTATATATTTTCTGTATATGTATATGTTCATGTATGTGAATACCTAATCCTTGTAGAAATCAGAGTGTATCCAGGAAATGAATATTGAAGAGAGGTCCACAAAGCTAGGATCAATTATATGGTGATAGAAAATGCAATAATTTAAATGGGCAATAGTAAGATAACCAGTTTGAGCAGAGGCTGAGTTATAGCCATTGTGGGATCCATACCAAAAGAAAATTGCCACAGGTTTTCCCTCTTCTGCTTTACAGTCTGATGGTTTCCCACTAGCCAAACTCCTTTATTAACTTGTTTATAAGTAAGCTAAGAACATGGTCTACAAGGACCAGTACTCCCCCTCCTCCTCCTCCTCCTCCTCCTCCTCCTCCTCCTCCTCCTCCTCCTCCTCCTCCACATTCCCTTCCCTTCCTAAAGGCAATGCAGAGCAGAAACACAACATACCCAACAGCATAGCCTAGAACTTAGATTCTTTATCATTTTCAGCAACTCATAGTACTTTCCTCACAAAAAAATGTCTAGTTATGAACTTCTTGTCATGAAAATTGTGTGGGAATACAAATGTAAAGTCTAAGAGTGGGTGGAAAATATTTTGCAAACTACATTGTGTTGAAGGAAATATTATGACAGAGTTCTTCCATATGCCATATGCCTTAAGCAGGGCTAGACATAACAGCAATGTGGCATCTTGCTAATGGTTTTGAAAGAGTAAATAGTACATGTGCTATAAAGTCCCCCTATAATGTGCTATAATGACACACCAAGTAACTGGAATATTATTGTGAATATGTCACAACAGCCTCAAAAAAAAAAAAAGAGAGAGAAAAGGTCATGCAAAATCTCCACTCTTCTCTAAGGACTGTAGAATCACCAATTATAAAGCATTTGTTTGTTTTTTAACTGCCCCTTGATGTGTGTGTGTGTGTGTGTGTGTGTGTGTGTGTGTGACTGCATTTGCATAGAACACATATAGCCACTGATTCAGGAAGTTGGGTGTCATCTCAGATATCACTTTCCTTCATTTAAGAGTTCAACCAATTTCCTCAAATTAAAAATTATTTATGTATATTGTATGTGTAGATGTTTGTATGTTGTGGAGATGTTTGTGTACACAAGAATACATGCATACATTGGTGTATGCATGTGTATGTGACTAAGAATATGTATATGCCACAGACATGTGTATAGGATAGAGGACAACCTTGGGTAATGGTTCTCCTTTTTCATCTTTGTGGACTGCAACAAACTTCTTTCCCCTGGGCTGGTTCCACTCCCTGTTAGTAGCTTTCCTCAGCAGATAACTTATGGCTCTGGCATCTTGAACATGTTGGAGTCTCCAAAGCATCTTCAGTGTTACAGTTTCTTGTTTCAATGTCTGGGATTCACACATGTTCCTCCAAAGGTATCACTTCTTCAGTTCTGCCTTCTGTAGCACTCTAAGCTCAGGTTGATCCACTCCATTGCTGCTGTTGTTTTTAATGATCAATTCCATGGTACTAGCATCTCCAATACACCAGAGTCTTCTGTTGCAACTAGGCTTCACCAATAGCCTCTCATAGGTTCTCTTCATGGTGTGAAGCCTCAACTCCTTTGTATGACACTTTCAGTCCTGGGCAGCCAACTGCATATGAGGCTACAACTGCACCAATGGCCTTTCCTGGCCATTAACAGTGCCAAGGCTTAACTGCACTCCATGACCCCTTCATGGCTTCAAAACCAGTACCACCTGGATGACTCTTACACATTACTAAGTGCAGCTGCAGCAGGAGGTACAACCTTGGCTATCTCTAGAATACAGCTTCTTTGTGCTCTCAGAAAACACTTCCCAGAAGATTTCACTTCAGTGATGCTTGTTTTTTTTTTTTTTTTTTTTTTTTTATCATCGCTGATTTCTTAGTTCCAGCTAACCAATGTCAACTGTCTCAGTAGTCCCTTCTATTCTTGGCTCTAAGGCTGGAGCCCCATGCCCAAAGCTTCTGTGTTCTGCTGCTTGCTGGAGCTGGAACATGCCCCCCGTTTATTCTATTACCAGCTTTCTGTTTTTCAACTCCTTCACTGCCTAAGCTTGGCTGTCCTGGAACTTGTTCTGTAGATTGACCTTGAACTCAGAGATCTCCATGGCTCTGTCTCCTGGGATTAAAGGTGTGTACCACCAAGCCTGGATTTAAGCTGTTCTTCACCTAGAATTTGCTCTGTCACAGGCTGGCATCACAAACCATCACAGCTCCCAGAGACGCATGTGTTTTAATAAGCCTATGGGGGCCAGGGAGTGGAATGCTATGATTTGTATATGCTCAGCCCAAGGAGTGGCGCTATTAGAAGGTATGGCTCTGTTGGAGTAGGTATGGCCATGTTGGAATATCTGTGTCACTGTGGGTGTAGGTTTAAGACCCTTGCCCTCGATGCCTGGAAGTCAGTCTTCCATTAGATGACTTCAGATGAAGATGTAGATCTCCCAATTCTCCCTGCACCATGCCTGCCTAGATGCTGACCTGTTCCCACCTTGATGATAATGGACCTGAACCTCTGAACCTGTAAGCCAGCCCCAATTAAATATCCTTATAAGAATTGTGTTGGTCATGATGTCTGTTCATAGCAGTAAAACCCTAACTAAGACAGTGAGCTAAACCAGACTCAGAATGATAATCAAGAATTTTGTGCTTTCTTTCACATGTGGGAGAGAGGATCAGGGAAGGCATGACACTAGAGGGTACTAGTGATAAATGAGAGAAATGATAAAAGGGAAGGAGGCAGAGTATAAGTGGGTAATTAGGAATAGATTTCATCAAAGAATATTACATGCACACATTGACACCCCATAATAAATAAAATTTCTGACATGGCACAGTTATTGGATGCTAATAAAAATTTAATAAGGAAATGAAAGAGACATATTACATATTTCCCTTATATGTGGAATCAGAAGATAAATAATAGCATGAAAGTTGAGAGATATTTATAGATAAGAGGAAAGTAATCAAGGGGTGGAGGAAGGGTAGAGTAATGGAGGTAGATATAATTAAAAGTTGTTATATGTATGTATGGAAATATCATAATGAAATTACTTGTTCTATATAATTAATATGTACCATTTTATTCTTAAAAATAAAAAAGTGGCACTTGTATAGGGTTGAAAATTCATACAACTCCTACGATGTAGAGAACCCAAGCTTATACTTGAAGTGAAAACCTCCTCCTTTTAAAAATAACTGGTGAAATATGCAGGCTCTGGGCTATCAAATAACTTATAACTTTATTTCCACCTCTTCAAAAGCACAAAGAGCGACAACAATTACAAAAGAACACACTCAAGGAACTACTGTACAGTGGAAGCGTCAGCTTGTGCTACAAAGGGAGGAATTAAAATAAGTAGAGAGTATCGCAAGGCAACACAAAGGAAGGTAAACTCTGAACCTTAAAGGCGTTAGGAGTGCTTTGTTCTGCCCCTTTTCTTATACTCTTTCAACAGTGTTGACATAAACCACCAGATTGGGCCACAGGGCCAGAACATTTACAGACTAGGAGCCTGCACGAGAAATCCAAGCTAAAACTGTCCACATTCAAGGTGTCTATGCAAAAGTAGGGGCAAGATTATTACCAAATAAACCCACGTTAGTGGCTCTTTATTAACTTAAAAAAATCACTCACTTGGAAGTTCACAAAATTGAGGACTTTTGTGAAATAGTGAATGTGTTAATTAGCTTGACCAATTTGTGTGTGTGTGTGTGTGTGTGTGTGTGTGTGTGTGTATAATTTTACTTAAAATTAGAAATTTTTACAGTTGTTTATTCTCTAAAAGGTATTTAAATCTTCGAAAGGTTAGCTAGAGGAAATTTTTTAAATATAGTCTTGAATTATATGTATGACAAATAACTTCTAAAACCATAGAAAATTACAAATCCAGAATGAGTCTAACTTTGGATGCTTTGTGACAATCTTTAATCTTCATTCTTCTCTAAACTTCAACCACTGAGTTTATAGCATTTCAGTGCCAACTTTCAATTTATAAATGATACTATGCCAACATTTGCAAATCTAAAATAAATTCCAAGAAGTGAACTTGTGAGGTATAGAATATGAACATCTTTTGAAGTTCTTGTGAAATTGTCTTATGAAAATTTATTTTTAAAAATCCACACAGGAAATTACCCATAAGAACTATCAGCATTTAAATTCTGTTCATTAAGCATAATTCTTTTTTTCCAAATCACTGTTATTGTTATCAGTTATATGTGGGGACAAGGAGTTAAAAGGTCATGTAACAATCAATAATGTTACATGATAATAATAATCAATAACAATTTCGAAATGGAAAAGTATTTTTCTTCCTTACAGCATTTTCTCTCCTCTCCCTCTCCCCTCCCCCTCCCTTTCCCCTTCTCTATCCCATCCCCATCCCTGCTCCCCCAATGTGAATGTGTGAATAGCTATTTCCTCTCTTCTCTACCTATTTCCCATTACTTTTCTTTTCTGTCCTCTAGACTAGAGGAACTTTTCTCTTTCTTACTAAGGTTAATGAAGTGCTATCAATGTATTAAAGAATTATCTTCCTATTAACTTAGTAAGGCACCATTTCCTTCCTATACTTTTGAAAATCTATTTGTTTCTTTTTTCATTACTATCAGTGTGTTTGGGTTGTAGCATCATTAAAAATCTAATTATTTCAAAGTAAATCCTCTGCACTGTTGCTCTTGTCAGCTTGTGGTCTATCTATCTATCTATCTATCTATCTACCTACCTACCTACCTACCTATCTATCATCTCTCTACCTATGCCTCAGTTTGAGGTTGGAGCTAGCTTCTTAGTTACTGTGTCAGAGAATGCTAGCAAATTGTCTTTGCAGAATACCCACTATAGGATTCTGGACACTTTTTGCAATCTTTGTTTCAACCTTCTTTATCCCTCCTTTTCTTCCAACATAATATTTTTACTGATTATTTGGGAATTTCATCCGACACACTCAAATCAATTTGCCTCCCATTACTCCGACGTCTACCCTCTCCCTCTGGGTCCCTCCCAAAAAAGAGAAGAAGAAAAAATATAACAAATCCAACTTGTGTTGCCCGTATACTCATTGGAACATTGTCAAACTCACAGTGGCCTTTCTCTTAAAAATAACTAAGTACTTTCTTACCCCCACATCAC
>JADRCD010223281.1:0-15619 GCA_019843815.1 Montemys delectorum
GGGGGGAGGGGACGCTCCAGTCATGTCGGGTCGGTTCTACTAGGGAGGCCTCAGCCTATTGGGCAAAGGCTTTCCCAGTGCAGCCTGTTGGGGGAGGGGCATCCACTCTCTTATGGCCATAAACACTTTGGCTCCTGGGAGTAAACTTTGGCAGTCATGCCTGGGTTTGTCACTGGGACTTTCGGAGGGCAGGGGTAGAAACTGGCCCTGTGAAGGAAGCACAAGCCACCATGTTGTCTGTTTGCCACATTCTAACTTGGATCCCCTAGAAGCACTTGCTGGGCCTGGTGGCCTTCCGTGACCAGCAGTACTTTTTTTTTTTCCTTTCTCTTTTAAAGATAGGGTCTTATGTAGCCAGTTGCCTCTAATTTGATATTCTTTATGTAGACAAGGAAAACACTGAACTCTAGATATTCAAGGTGCCTCCCAAATGCTGCCATTACAGATGTGGACCATCAGGCCTCACTGCCTGGGGTGTGTGTGTGTGTGTGTGTGTGTGTGTGTGTGTGTGTTGAGCAGTTTTTGACACAAGCTAGCATCATCTGAGAAGAAGAAACCTCAACTGAGAAAATTCCCCCATCAGATTGGCCTGTAGGCGGGTCCATGGGGGCATTTTTGTTCATTAATGTCAATACGGGAGGGTCCAGCCCACAGCAACAGAAACCCTAACTCAGACAACATACCTTTTTTTTTTTTTTTTTTGGTTTTTCAAGACAGGGTTTCTCTGTGTAGCCCTGGCTGTCCTGGAACTCACTCTGTAGACCAGGCTGGCCTCGAACTCAGAAATCTGTCTGCCTCTGCCTCCCAAGTGCTAGGATTAAAGGTATGCGCCATCACTGCCTAGTTTTTTTTTTTTTTTTCCCCTTAAAAAATGTTTTGAAAGCATTTACTTGTCAGTGTGGGCATGCATGGGAACTTGTTCTCGTCCTCCATCATGTAGGCTCTGGGACTTGAACTCGGGTCAGCAGGCTCCACTGACCCTCCAACTGGTCTGATGTTTCTGTTTGTAACCACTGAGCTTCATCGCCTCATCCTTCTGGGTTTGAGGGCTGATCAGGCAAGACCTGTCTTCATGCACACCCTGCAGATAGATTTGTGACCTTCTCTTCCATGACCACCTCGATGGGAAAGAGAACATTCTAGCCCTGAAGGTGTAGAGTGTAATACCCTGCAACATCTGTCAAGCCAGAGCCTCATCTCTCCCTTTCCTAAAGAGTCTGAGCACTAAGTCTGCAGCCCGGGTAGGCTGGGGCCCTTCAGAGTAACTGTTTCCCTTAGAGCATGCTACATTTTCTGCAGCACTTGCAGCCTTCTGAGAACAGTCTTCCTTTTTACAACGTGGGGGAGGGGCATGAAGAGACCCTTAGTTAAGAGGGTATGGGCTTTTGGCAATTGGATAATTCACCTCAGATTTAGTCTGGAAGAAAAGCCTCTGCGCCTACATCCATCTCTAGGTGATCTAGAATTATTCCCTTTTAAGAAAATCAACTTAAGGGGCTGGACAGATGGCTCAACAGTTAAGAGCACTGACTGCTCTTCCAGAGGTCCTGAGTTCAAATCCTAGCAACCACATGGTGGCTCACAACCATCTGTAATGGGATCCAATGCCTTCTTCTGGTGTGTCTGAAGGCAGTGACAGTGTACTCATATAAAATAAATAAATAAATCTTAAAAAAGTGCTTTCTTTAAAAAAAAATCAACTTAAGGCAGGGGCCTTTGTAGGCACTACACGCACAGACATACATGCAGTCAAACACTGACACACATAAAATAAAAAATCTCAAAAACATTTTTTTTTTTTTTTTTTTTAGGGAAAAAAAAAATCTTGAGGCAGTCTCAGGTATCCCAGGATGACATCAGCTTGCTGTGGATGAGCCAGCAACCTAGCTCCTGTTTTCCCCTCCTAGGACAGGGACTATCGGTATGTGCTATCATGCTAGGCTTTTGAAGTGCTAGGGACTGAACCCTGGGCTTTGTGCACTCTAGACAAGCACGCCATGCCCCCAGCCCGAGTTTAAGCGTCTGACCGACAGGGCTTATGTACAGCTGTCCAGGCAACTGGGTGCCATATTTCAGGAAGTTAATTGACTCAAGTTCTTGAATATGTAGGGTCCTACAGGAACATTTTAGTTATTCTGGCAGATTTGTGTTTCAGTCAAGTTCATCCAGGAATCAGACTAATAAGGGCTTGAATTGCCCCCCCCAAGTCCTATCTGTCCTTTCAGTTGTCAATTCTGACACAATGGTGTACACATGTGCACTCATTCTCCTAGTTAGTTTATCAAATTTACTGATCTTCTAATAAATACCATAGGGTAATGGAAGCCCACGTTATTTTAATCCTAGCATTTAAGAGGCAGAGACAGTTGATCTCCATGAGTTTGAGGCTAGCTTGGACTACACAGTTCCAGGACAGCTAGGATTACACACACTGAGAAACCCTGACTTGAAAAAAACAAGACAAAACAAAACAAAAAACAAACAAAAAAATCCAAAAAACTAGGGAGCTGGAGAGATGGCTCAGTGGTTAAGAGCACAAACTGCTCTTCCAGAGGTCTGAGTTCAAATCCCAGCAACCACATGGTGCTGTAATGGAATATGATGCCCTCTTCTGGTGTGTCTGAAGACAGTGACAGTGTACTCATATATAAAATAAATTTTTTTTGAGACAGGGTTTCTCTGTGTAGCCCTGGCTGTCCTGTAACTCCCTCTGTAGACCAGGCTGGCCTCGAACTCAGAAATCTGCCTGCCTCTGCCTCCCAGGTGCTGGGATGAAAGACGTGTGCCACCACTGCCTGGCTATAAATCTTAAAAAGAAAAAAACCAAACCAAACTCATCTTTTGGTTTTCTCAATTTCCTGTTTTCAGGTTCATTTATACCCTTGTATTTTAATTACATTTTTGGTGCTTGTTTTGGATTCAATCCCCATTGCAAGTTTTCTAAGGCAGAAGTTACTCATCTTAGGTTTTTTTGGGGGGTGGGGTTTGGGGGAGGGAGTTTCAAGACAAGGTTTCTCTGTGTAGCACTGGTTGTCCTAGAACTTACTCTGTAAACCAGGCTAGCCTTGAACTCAGGGATCCACCTGCCTCTACCTCCTGAGTGCTGGGATTAAAGGTGAGCTCCACCACTGTCTCGTTCTTGTCTTATACTGATTCGATACTGTAAAAGTTTACCTAGTGGGCTGGAGAGATGGCTCAGTGGTTAAGAACACTAACTACTCTTCCAGAGGTCCTGAGTTCAATTCCCAGCAAACACATGGTGGCTCAGGTGTTTCTGAAGAGACAGTGTTACTCACATATATAAAATAATCTTTTTTTTTTAAGGGAGGCAGAGGCAGGTGGATTTCTGAGTTCGAGGCCAGCCTGGTCTACAGAGTGAGTTCCAGGACAGCCAGGGCTACACGGAGAAACCCTGTTTCAAAAAAAAACAAACAAAAACAAAAAGTTCACCTAGGGACTACTTTGGCTGGGTGTCATCTATTTCAGTAAGTTGTAGCTTCATTTGCCTCAAGAAGCGGTGGAAGCAGTCTCTGTTGGGATCACAGCATGTTCCACCCCGCCCAGTGTTCCATGCAGTGCTGGGGTTAGAGCTAGGACTTCATACGTGCAGAGTGTCAACACACCACCCACTGGGCCTCAGTCCCAGCCCTTCATTCAAGGTCCCTCTGGACCTGGTGGCTCATTTCTGTAACTGGAGCTGCGCTGTGGGCGCGTATTGTGAAGGTTAAATGACAGTGTGGTGCAGTAATTCTCTCTCTTCCCCACCTGATTCCAAGGACTGAACTCGGGATTGTGAGACCTCTACCCACTGAGCTGTCTCACTGGCTGGCCTCTTCCGTGATTAAAAAGCTTTTGTGACAATTGTTTTACCTTCATGTACGTCTGTGCGTCACCTGTGTGCCTGGTGCCCATGAAGGTCAAAATTGGGCATCAAATCTCCTGGAACTGGAGTTGCAGATGATTGTGAGCCACCATGTGGGTGCTGGGAATTGAACCCAGTCCTCTACAAAGCAGACAGTATTCTTAACTGCTGAGCAGTCAGTCTTCCAGCAACATTTCACAATTTTTATTACTAGTTGTTTTTTTTTCTAAAACGCGTGTGCCACCATTGCCCGGATCTATTACTGTTTTAAGGTCTATTTTATAGTCCATATTTATGAATACTCCATTAAACTGAGAGAATTATTTTTTAAGTGATTATGTTTGTGAATGAGTGTTTTCCTGGGACACATGTATGACACTGGTGGCTCTCCACCTTCCCAACACGGTGACCCTTTAACAGTTTCTCATGCTGTGGTGACCCCTACCATATTTTTGTTACTACCTCACAACTCAAGTTTTGCTAATTATGAAGCATAATGTACATTTATGTTTTCTGATGGCCTTAAGCCAACTTCCAAAGGGTTCGTGAGCCACAGGTTGAGAACTGCTACAGAAATCCACCTGCCTCTGCCTCCCAAGTGCTGGGATTAAAGGCATGTGCCCCCCCCCCCCCCAAAAGGACAGCTCTTGAGAGTGGGATCTTGCCTGCCACCTTGTGGAAATCTGAGGATGGAACAAAGATGTACACAAGCACCCTAACCCATTGTGTCATCTTGCCAGCCCCAGTTCTTTCTAAGGAAAGCACATTCAGTCCTATGGCAATCCTGCTTGAGTCTCAACTGTTATTCTCACTTGATGTGACATCACATCTTCATGTAACTATCACAGATGAGCATTTTACAAGAAAACCAGAGGAGCTCTCCAGCCTTCACTTGCCGTGCTGGCTGAAACACTCCACCTCTAGGCTTTCATCCTACCGACACCCATGCGTATCCCCACCCCACAGTACTAGTGCTGGAGAGCGGGCCTTCCTCTTTCAAGCTGCTGGACTGAGTGGGCAGAACCTTACTCCATCTCAGCCTTCACTGCTCCGATCTTTGGCTAACCTGAATAAGAACACTGCAGGAAACCTCAGAGGGGAGGCAGGACAGTCCTCTGGTCTTTGCTTGACATTAAGTACCTCCAAATGTGAGCCTAACACTGGAGAGGCTGCATGGCATGCTGCATGCGGCTTCCTTGGCTGCAACAGGGGCTGACAACACAGATTCTGAGATGTTAATAATGTCCATGAGTGTCTGTCCGTGTCTTCTACTGCAGACAGAGGAGGACACCTCACATCTTCCTTGGGTGTCTTTATTCAGAGCTTCTTATTATGAGAATGCTAGCAAAACCCACCACCAGGGACCTGGGCACATATAGAATTTTCATATGGTTGCACCTGAAGATCAGCAGTTAGAATCCATGTCTAAGGGCAAACTTCCCATATCTACCACAGAGCTTACTGTAGAAACATAACTTTGTTTAAAAGCCAAACAGGAACAAAGCTTGCACTGTGAGATGGAAAAGCCAGGAGTTAAATATAGATGATTTTTTCTTTTTCTTTTTTTTTTTTTTTTTTAATTTAGGAGTTGCAGAGATAGCTCAGTGGTTCAAAGAACTTGCTATTCTTACTGAGGACCTGGATTCAGTACCCAGCACGTGTGCCTCACGTCACCTGTAACTCTAGCTCCAGGGAGTTCCTGGCCTCTGCAGGCACCAGGTACAAACATGCACACACACATAGGCGAACCATTCATACAAAAAACAAAATGGAAATTTAAAATGCCCACGTCCCCATTCTTACAGGGTAAAGTGAGGAGACAATGTACTTCCATCATCTCCAGGAGGTGGTGGAATACCACATATATAACATTGTGAGGTGGTTCCTTACCTTGTCATGACGAATTGACGACCCCAGATAAAGGGAGTGTGGGAGGTCTTTAGTTTGGCTGCCTAGAATGTCCTGGGATTCCATGGTCCAATCTGAGCCAATTCACCTACCTCTTCTCTAAGAGCTCGAAATGGCTTTAGCACCACAGCTATTCAAATCTTCCACTGTCACACCTCACTGGTCTTATAACTTCTCCTGACCACACTCTTTAACATCTTTTTTTGACAGTGTTTCTCTGTGCAGCCTTGGTTGTCCTGGAACCCACTGTGTAGACCAGGCTAGCCTCCCAATTGCTGGGACTAAAGGCGTGCGCCACCACTGCCTGGCTTGAAATCTGGCATTTTACATGGTGAGGTGCTTTCTAGCCTGCAGGCCTGCTTTCCAAGCATGTTCCTGTTCAAATACTTTAAAAGTTCTTGTGCTGCCAAGACAGACCCCCACCCCCTGTACTCAAGCTCCTTCCCATACTTCCTCTGGGCATCATCACTGCTGGGCTTAACTTACACAAACCCACATGGCCTATGTTTTCTTTTTTTTACTACCAAGGCTTTGACCAGTCTTTCACCAGTGTGCATCCTGAACCTATGTCTCCAAACCTAAGCCATCGAGGCTGCCTTCCCAGAACATACGAGTGCCCTTAGTGTTGATCACTTACAGCCAGGTCATAAACTCTGGGAAGGGAAGAAAACAGTCTGACTTTGTATTTGCAGGCCCCCTGGAGGTCTGGTTTATGGACAAGCAGCTTGAACTCTAGGGACAGATCCCAACAGACTCCTGCACAGCAGCTCTGTCCTCCCAGCTTACCACGTGTACTAAGGAGCCCAGGGTCCACCTTGCTGTGCCGCCCCTCAACACCAGACGTGAGCCACCGTCTCAGGCACCTCCTGAGCTGTGACAATTAGTTCGAGAATGACTGGGGCAAGGTAATCCAGCAGCATGCCCCTGGTTTCCAGGTCAGATTTTACGGTGATGAGAGGATCATGACAAGACCGACAAGCACAAGAACAACCTCTGCTCACGAAGAACTCACTGGCGATGCAGCTTCCAAATGGCCTCACTTCTCCTCAGCTTGACCACAAGCTTCTCAAGAGAACCCCAGAATCACAAATTCGTGGGGACTTGCTTTCACTCTGCTGGGTTAGAAAGTCCTTTGGGAAATATTGCTTCTTACCACAGGGAAAACAGCAGGACAGACGACACATCAGGAAATGCCATTTAGATTCAAGCACGGTGAAATTTTGTCAAGCAAAAATAGTCTTTATTCAAATTTAATGGAAACAGGGGTCACTATACTTTGCAAGACGGGGAAAAATAAAATTAAAAAAAATCTTTTCTTTAATATAAAACAATATAATCACAATACCAGAATATGGAGCTCTACAGTGTTACTTCCTATGGGCTATGCAGGTATCCATTTCTTTTGACTGTGCTATTCACAATGTTGTTAAGTCCAGAAACAGGAAACCGAAGTGGGAGACTGAAGACTTGCACTTTCACTACGTGGCACACATCAAAGGGCGTCGATTCAAGGGCAAATGGCTGAGCTCACCACACCTACCTAGGCCATCACTCCAGCCTGAGAAGCCGCACAGGTGCCGAGCTCCCTATAGCCGTGGCCAGGCCTGAAAGCTGAGGCGTTCGTTCGGGTGTCCTACTGTGAGGAAAGGGAGGTTTAAGGAGCTGCTTTTCAGTGGAGCGGGGAGGCCTGGCGCCGGGAGGCGGACCGAGGAAGCACTGAGATTGAACAAGTGAGACACACCTTTAGGGAGTTAATGTACAGCAGTGAGGGTGTTCTACTTCACTCTTGTGCTACGGCTACCAACATGTACAAAAAACTTCTCGGCAGTTCCAGCGTGGCATAGCCAGTTAGGACCTTGAGTGGGACCTCGATCTGGACCGGGGGGGCGACCTGGAAGCAGACCTGGATGGAGACTTGGACCGAGAGCGTGTTTTTGAGGCCGACTTTGACCTGGATCTCGACTCTGCGGGGAGATTGGGTTTGGATTTGGAAGTGGATCTTGACCTGGCCCGGGGCTCTGGATTGGGACCCTCGCTCTCACCCTCAGCCCGGCTTTCCCTCTGGCCAGATTCTGCCTTGGCATGTTCTCGCTCCTTTGACACTGAGCGGGATGGTGACCGGGAGTGGTCGGTGTCCTTCTTCTTCTTGCTACTGCTGCTGCTGCTGACTTTGCTGTCCCGCTTGCTGCTATGTTTTCGGCTGCGCTCGCTCTTGCTGCGGCTCCGGCTCCGACTTTCCTCCCTGCTTCTCTTCCTGCCCTTCCGCTTGTCCTTGCTTTTGCTGCGGCTCCGGCTGCGGCTGCCCACTTTGCTCCGGCTGCGGCTGCGGCTCTTGAGAAGGCTCTTCTCCTGGCTGCGGCTCTTCTCCTGGCTGTGACCCCTGCTCACGCTCCTCCGCCTCTCCTCCTCTGCTCTCCTCTCCTGGCTCCTGCTCCGACTTTTACTGTCATGGTGGCTGGGGCTGTGGCTCTTGGCTTGGCCAGTGCTGTCGTTGTTCTGGAGCTTGTCTTCTGCATGGTCTTTACTCTTGCTTCGGCTCTTGTCGGGGCTGCGACTGCGACTGCGGCTCTTGTTGTCTTTGCTTGGGCTCCGGCTTTTCTCCTTCTTACTGCGACTGCGGCTCTGGCTGCGGCTTCGGCTCTTGCTGCGGGAGTGGGAACCTGACCTGGAAGACACAGGAGCCGGGTGAGTAACGGGTGACTAGATACTTTAAGTCAGGAAATGGAGAGAGCACAGGGCATGTGGGGCGTGGAAGCAAGGGAAGGATGGCTCTGGACCCCATTTCCAGGGTTGGAAGGCTGGAACAGAGGAACTTCAGGCCCACCTGGATCGAGACCGGCTCTTTGAATGGCTGCTTTTACTGCTACCACTTCGGCTTCTGCTCTTCCGGGAATGTCTGCTTCGGGAGCGAGACCTGTGGTGGAGAAAAACAGAAAGTTTTTGAGACAAGGGCTTATTAACCGTGGCTGGCCTAAACTCATAGAAATGTACCTGTTTCTACCTCTTGAGTCCCAGGATTAAAGGCGTGTATAACCGCATATAGGTTAAAAAAAAAAATTGCTGGGTGGTGGTGGCACACGCCTTTAATCCCAGCACTTGGGAGGCAGAGGCAGGTGGATTTCTGAGTTTGAGGCCAGCCTAGTCTACAGAGTGAGTTCCAGGACAGCCAGGGCTACACAGAGAAAACCTGTCTGGAGAAAATAAAAAAAGAAAATTTAAAATTGCCAGTAAGGGGCTGAAGATTTGTGCAGTGGTTAAGAGCACTTGTTCTTGGAGAAGACCTGGGTCAATCCCAGCACTCACATGGTGGCTTACAATCACTCTAGTTCCAGTCATCTAACATCCTCCTCTGAGCTCAGCCGATACTAGGCATGCACATGATATGGAGACATGGCTCAGCAGTTAAGACCACTTGCTGATCTTGCAGAGGACCCAGGTTTGATATCCAGCATCAACATGGTGGTTCACAACTGTAACTCAAGTCCCAGGATAACTGATGCTACATCTAGCCTTGGCTGGTGGCAGGTACACACATAATACAGACACACATGCAGGCAAAACATCCCAACCCCAAATTTTAATTATATAAAAAGATTGTCTAACTATATTTAAAAAGGCTATCTAGAGTCAACCAAGACATTCATTCCTTCAATGAAAAAAAAACCAACAAAAACAAACAAAACAAAAAGCCTGCTCCACATAATAGTTGGGCAGTGGTGCATTTGTAATCACAGATACGAGCTGGAATGTTCCAGGTTAGAGAGACTTCATAACCTTCGGCTACATGACTGAGTTGGATCCCAGCCAGGAAACACTACAGCATAAAAATGCCCATGGAACAACTGGGTAAATATAAATATGGTTTTGATAGTTGGTGAAGACAGTTATGTATTGTGTTCTTGGGCCTTTTAGATTAGTGCTATAACTTAACAATGTCTTTCAGATGAACATAAATATAGTATGAAATACACACAAAGGAAGGAAAAAAAAGAAAGAATACTGCCAACACACTTGCATACTGGCCTTTCAACTTTTAAGTCTGACAATGACCACAGAAGAGGTACAGGGAAGTGGTCAAGTACACTGGCACTGAAAAGCAAACAGAGCGAGGCTCAGGGCTCTGATGATAGGAGTTAGGTACAGTGCAGTACTAATGCCACAGCCTTGCTGAAATATACCTTCTCTAATACTTTAAACCCTAGCCCGGAGATCACAGGAACTAGGCAGCACATCGTGCAATCTAGAAACCCAACTGTGGGAAAACTTAAACAATGCATGCAAGCCACACCTTCTCTACTCTGGGAAACTCACCCCCACACTCCAGGCCTCACCTCTCTGCTACAAAGACAGCCCCGTCTACCCAGCACCTACAGCTTTATGAGCTGGCTCTATGAGGATCCTTACGGATCCCCAGATCACCTGTGCTGGGTCACAATGGCCATCACACTCGATCATTGCCTGTTTTCTCCAGTGAGGGCGAAGATCAGATCTGTCTTGTTCACAAATGCCTGCCAAATCTGGTGCTCTCTACTCTTTTTTGCCCCCTTTTCTTTTTTTCCTGTTTCTTTCTTTTCTTTTTTCTTTTTTAAGACAGGGTTTCTCTGTGCAGCACTGGCTGTCCTTGAACCCAGAGATCCACTTGCCCCTGCCTCCCAAGTGCTCCAAGTGGGATTAAAGGCGTGCACCACCACTGCCAGCTTCTACTCCAGCTGCTTATAAGAATAGGTGCCCTGGCCTTATGTGCTTCTAGCTCAGTTTATGACTCAGCTCCCCAGAGGAAGGTGAGAGGCCACTGAATCCTGTCTCAGAAAAGGACTTTGCTTCTGTTTGTATTTGTGGCTTAAGAGGTTCATGAGTTTCACAAACTATTCAGTTCAAAGTTCTGAGCCTCTGAAGTACATGAACTCATGCTACAAAAGCCAACAAGAGAACACGAGTGGGCCATCCATGCTGATCAGTGTAGTACTGTCAAGTGCCCAACTCACACAATGTCAACAGTACCTTGAGTGACTCCGGCTTCTGGAATAAGACCGGCGCCGTCTAGAACCTGGCTTGTCTTCAACTAATCTGATTTTTCTGCCGTTGACTTCAGTTCCGTCCAACTTTTCCAAAGCTCTTTTCATATCAGAGTAAGACACAAATTCAATCACTCCTTCGTTTTTGCGTCCCTTGTGAGCATCTGCATATGTCACTTCTCCTGCCTGACGCATGTAATCCTAAAGAAAAAAATACAAGTTAAACTGCAGCAGGCATGCAGTAGTGCAAGCAGCAAAAACCACCCATGTCTTCCCTGGCTACAGGCCCGTGTGCTCATCTATCTAGTCAGTGTGACTGAGTCAAAGAACCAGAGCAGACGTACGTGGGAAGTGCAGTTAAGGGTTAGGTGTGGGTCTGGGTAAAGATGGCAGCCCAACATCCCATCCCAGTGGTAGTAACACACACTGAATAGACATTTGTGGTCTGTGTTCATTTTGTTGAGTGAGTTCTGTTCGGCATTTGTAAACATTGAGTATGTCATTTTGTGTCGTTTCCTTTATTTGCTACATCACAAGCATGTCTGTCAGTGTGTCTCAATACACACAATCTTTTAGTCACCATCCCTGCATACTTCTGAGGGTTTCTCAACTGTCAAGCGTGCAGGCTATACTTAGATTGTGATCATTATTCACAATCCAATCAAATACCTCTGTACAAAAATGTATTTGAATTATTTGCAGAAGTACGGGTTCTGGATAAAAGGCTAGTAGCCATTCAAACTAGGACATGCACAAGTGAATACAGGTGTGGTTATGGTTAGACCAAGATGGGACTGCTATGACAAAATGAGGCTAAAGATGACTCACCGCTGGGGAGTGGGGCCAGTGTTGCTATCTGTACACTCTTCTCTTTTGTTTTTGTTTGAGACAGGGTTTCTCTGTGTAGCCCTGGCTGTCCTGGAACTCACTCTGTAGACCAGGCTGGCCCTGAACTCAGAAATCCGCCTGCCTCTGCCTCCCAAGTGCTGGGATTAAAGGCGTGTGCCATCACCGCCCAGTTTATAACAAACTTGTTAATTGCTCAAAGTCAGTGAGGGATTCATCTGGGGCACAGAGGCAGGAAAAAAATCCAGTATGGAATTATATTTTCATGAAGCAAAAGTTGGGGAGAGTTCATAGAAACCCAGAAAAACGTGCTCCAGATTATGGCTGTAGGTAAATCCTTCAAGAGTTGCCTCTTAGCTGGGCATGAGACTGCACACCTTTGATCCTAGCACTCAGAAGTCAGAGACAGGAAGATCTATGAATTGGAGGGCAGCTTGGTCTACAGAGTGAGTTCCAAGAAAGCCAGGACTACACAGGGAAACCTTGTCTTAAAAACCAAAACTAAATAAATAACTATCTTTGGAATCAATCTCTCCTCTCCGCTCGAGATAGTGTTTCTCTGTATAACCCTGATTGGCTTTGAATTCAGAGATCATCTGCCTGCCTTTACTGCTTCGCAAATACTTTTTATTGTTTTTTTTGTTTGTTTGTTTTTACGAGACAGGGTTTCTCTGTGCAGCCCTAGCTGTCCTGGAACTCACTCTGTAGATCAGGCTGGCCTCCAACTCAGAAATCCGCCTGCCTCTGCCTCCCAAGTGCTGGGATTAAAGGCGTAGACCACCACTGCCAGGAAATCAAGAGTTCTTAAACAAGGGAGGTAATGGAGCTGGAGAAATGGCTCAGCGGTTATTTATATATTTTTTTTAAATGTACAGGTGTTATGCCTGTGCACCACATGCACACAGAGCCCCTGGAAGCCAGAAAAGGGCATTAGACACCCTGTGATTGGAGTTACAGACAGGTGTGAGCCACCTTGTAATCCTAGGTTCTCTGGAAGGGCAGAGTGCTTTTAACCACTGAGCCATCATCTCTCCAGCCTTCTGGAACCAAATTCTTAAATCTTGCTCCACTATATAAGTAAAACTTCCAATTCTCCATGCCAACAGTATGCTAAACATTTCCAACCCA
The DNA here is from genome assembly GCA_019843815.1 of Montemys delectorum. Taxonomy (NCBI): domain Eukaryota; kingdom Metazoa; phylum Chordata; class Mammalia; order Rodentia; family Muridae; genus Montemys; species Montemys delectorum. The sequence goes on from JADRCD010223281.1 coordinate 12,760, forward strand.
ATTTATACAATGTGATATAAATCTATGACCTTAAGAAAAGATGTATTCATTTTTACTTTATGGAGATGGTGTTTGGTCTGCATGTATGTTTGTGTACCATGTGCATGCCTAGTGTCTGAGGAGCCAGAACTGGGCACTGGATCCCCTGGACTAGAGTTACACAGTTGTGAATTGCAATGTGATGTGGGAATTAAACGCAGGTCCTCTGGAGGAACTGCCACGACTCTTAACTGCAAGCTATGGCTCCGGCTCCAAATTATGGATTTTAAAGAGTAAGATCCCTTTAATTTGCTTAGTTTTAAATTTCCTTATTAATGGCTAATATTTTCTTTCTTTTTTCTTTTTCTAGATAGGGTTTCTCTGTGTAGTCCTGGCTGTCTTCAAACTCACTCTGTACACTAGGCCAGTCTCAAACTCAAACCTGCTGACTTCTACCTCAAGTACCGGGATTAAAGGTGTGTGCCACCATCTGGCTAATATTTTCTACACCTGGGACCCCTTTGACTTTTAAAATAAAAATATGTTAATAATTCTAAAACTGAGCCGGTGATGGAAGACTGATTTTTAGCTACTCAAAGGGATTAAGTCCAAGGTCTGCAAAGAGTGAGTTCAAGGCCAGCCCAGGCAAATTAGAGTTAACTTCAAGAAAAAGCAAAGAGCATTTGGGCATGGTGACGCAGGCCTTTAATCCCAGCACTCAGGAGACAGAAGCAAGGGATCTCTATGGAGTTCAAGGATAGCCTTAGTCTGTCTATACAGTGAGACCTGCCTCAACACCCTCCTTTCCTTGCACAGAAGGGAAAAAAGGCTGGGTATATATAGCTCACTGCTATAACACTTGTTCAGCACGTGCAAGGTTCAACATCTAGTAAAAGTTTATGTTAAATAAAATTACAATAAAACAACATTTTGTAGTCGAGGAACCAAGCCAGAGGTAAGGGACTTGCTAAGGTCATACAACTGATAGGAGGCAGAGAGACTGTCTTCTTTAATATCTATTATTTTCGTTTTCCTGAGGACCTGCCCAACTACAAAGCAAAGCCAACTAATGACTTTGCTATGTGGACCAAAGCAAACAGAAACACCTTCAAACATTCCATGTACCCACATGCCAGGAAGAGCTAGTCTTCTTTTTCTTTTATGTGTATGAGGGTCTATGCACCATATGTATGTGGTGCCAGCAGAGGCCAGAAAGGGGCATTGGAGACCATGACACTGGAGTTACAGATGGCTGTGAGCAGCCATGTGAGTGCCAGGAACTGTATTTGTCCTTTGAGAGAGCACATCCAGTGTTAACTGCTGAGCCATCTTCACAGCCTCTAGAGTTTTACTTTTAAACTATGTGCATGTGTATACATCTGTGGTGGCAATGTACATGTGGTTACAGGTGCCCATGGAAGCCAGGAGAGGCTATCACATTTCCTAGAGTGGAAGTTACAAGTGGCTGTAGGCCTCCACACTGCACTGCTGGGAACTGAATTTGGGATTTCTGTAAGAGCAGCAAGTATTTTTAACTTCTCCAGTACAGGTCCATATACTAAGATATTTCTCCACCCCTAAGGGCTAGCCTTTTATGTCAAGGTATTCTCAACTCATGGAACTCTGCCTGTCTCAGCCTCTGCCCCAAGTACTGGGATTGAAGGTGGTGTGCACAATCATGCCTTAAGCTTCTCTGCATCTCATCCTTGTTAACTTTTTTTAAAAAGATTTATTTATTTAATGTATATGAGTACACTGTAGATGTCCTCAGAGACACATCAGTAGAGTGCATCAGATCCCATTACTGGATTACTGGTGGTTGTGAGCCACCATGTGGTCGCTGGGATTTGAACTCAGGACCTTTGGAAGAGCAGTCAGTGCGTTTAACCGCTGAGCCATCTCGCCAACCCTCATCCTTGTTAACTTAAAGGTTATCTGTAGCAAATTTGAAAAAGATCCTTTAAGATAAAATGAATGGCTAGGTGGTGCCTTTAGTCCCAGCACTCATGGGCAGGTAGATCTCTGATTTAGAGGTCAATCTGATCTATAGAGCGAGTTCCAAGACAGCCAAGGATACTCGGAGGAATCCTGTCTCTGAAAGACCAACCCTCCCACAAAATACCCAACAACAAAAAACCCCAAACAAAACAAAAACAAAAAAACCCAAATAAGAGGATAGCCAAGTTGGTCATCAATGGGAGGAGAGGCCCTTGACCCTGTGAAGGTTCTGTGCCCCAGTGTTGGGGAATGAGCAGGAGAGGGTGGAGTGGTGAGCAGGGGGAGGGAACAGGGGTTTATTCTTGTTGTTTTTTTTGTTTGGAGGGGAAACTGGGAAAGGAGATATCGTACGACATGTAAATAAAGAAAATATAATAATAATAATAATAATAATAATAATAAACAAACAAACAAAGCATAACGTGAATGTAAAGAATGCCTAACTACTTTTTTCTCAACCACTTCATCCTGGTTTAAAAGCAAACAGCTTGCCTTTCATTAAGACTTCTCAGCAAGTTTTCTCCCCACCAAGATTAGAAACTAGCACTGTTCTCAAGAAGTGAGCTCCAGCTCCGTGGATGGCCACAGCAGCAGCAGAACTTAACTTTCCATTCTTGTGGTGCTGAGCGTCAGTATAGAGCCTCATACACAGCAGCCAGGCTTAAGTGCTCAGTCCATCATCTATTATTATTGTTGTTGTTACTATTATATGTGCATTGGTGTCTTGCCTGTGTGCAAATGTCAGATTCAGATCCTGGAGTTACAGACAGCTCACATGGGTGCTGGGAATTGAACCCCCAACCCTACCCCTCCCAAAACCCCTAGCTAGATCTTGGAATTTTTTTGTTTGTTTGTTTTGTTTTTCGAGACAGGGTTTCTCTGT
>JADRCD010223281.1:16019-27909 GCA_019843815.1 Montemys delectorum
CCAAAAAAAAAAAAAAAAAAAAAAAAGTTGACCCTACCCCACCCACTTCCTGAGATAAGCAGTCACTTTTGGAACTCACTATATAAAGCTGGCCTATCTTCATCTTGACTGATTATGTATGAACACAACCATACCTTACTAAGAACAACACAAGCTGGATAGTCTCACTGTGCAGACTCACACTAGAAGTTGAAAGTCAGTAATGTTCCAGCTTAAGTTTATAGAAACACAGCTTTTTAGCCCTTTCTATGCAGCTCCACCCCGTTATCTCTCTAGAACACAATCTGCAATGGAAAGTTCCCTGTAATACAAATGATTCCTTGGAGCAGCTAGCACCCACAGAAGTACGAGTGAGGTTTTAATATCTTTTACAGTCCTAGGCCCGAATAAATGTATGTGCTTCCTACTCTTACTCATCCCCAACCTAGAAAGTTAACTGGGCCCAAACCTTTAGGTCTTGCCAGCTGCATCGACTTGACAAATTCTCCACAATAAGTCTGTATTCTGTGCGGGTAGGAGGACCATATTTATCTCGGCCACTTCTTCGATAGCCATAGCCACCTTTAAACGGTTCAAACAGACAACATCATATAGTTTAAGAGGAGATGACACAGCACTCTTAAAACATAACTCAAGTCCTCCTTTCTAAACAGTAGCACGTGTATTTTAACTAAAGCCTCACCTTTAATTCGAGTTTCAAAATTTCAGTAAGTTTTTAGCCATACACATTCACCAGTTAATACTTATATTTTAAATTAGCATGTATAAATTAAGAAACATAATTTAGAAAAAACAAATTATTAAATCAGATACTATTCTTATCCCCAGTCATTAAATCTTTGTGGCTATTTTTATGGAAAGAGAAGATGCAGGTGACTATCTCAGTCACTTTCAGCTGTGTCTTAGGAGCCGCACCACCCAGGTCTAATGGGGTGGCTCCCAAGGGTCCAAGGCTCACCCATGGAAAGGTAGCCAAGGTCAGCAAACAGAAAGGTGGTCACCTTAGCCTCAAAGGGCTCTGTTGTTAAATACATGTAGAGTGTATGACAGAAGAAAGTATCTTAAAGTAGTAAAACAAATTCATGTCATCAAATGTTAAAAATATTTATTTACAATTCTGTATTTTAAACGCTACACTCTTATAGAAGCAGCTACCTTTAAATAAAATATTAAAATACTTTAAAATTAGCATTTAAAAAAAAGGTATGTTATTAATACAAATATATTCTTCAAATGCTTACTGCGTCCAGAACCGTAACTGCCATCCCGACGTGGGCCTCGAGCATGCTCAACAATGACTCGCTCACCACAGAGGTCTTTACCATTCAGTTCATAAACAGCATCATCTGCATCACGCAGATCATCAAACTCCACAAAACCATACCTACGAGAGAGCAAACAAAACCTGGTTGGCATCAGTGGCATCTAGCTTCACTAACGTGTCAGAAATCAATGAGGTTCATGCTTAGCACAGGCTGGGGGTTGCAAACTAAGGGCCAACTTTCTCTTTTCTGTAGCCAAACCCACCTTGTCTTTGTGCCAACAGGCAACTAACTGCAAGAGTCAGAAGGCTGTGTTAAGTCTAGCAGGAAGCAGCAACAAATACTTTCAAGGGCTACTTGGAGTAAGGAGTCACTGTGTGTAGTTTCCAACACCGCATGAAAACTCACCCCCTTGCACTTTTACAAGGTGTCTGTCCTAGGTGCAGCTGGGGTCCCCTGGTGCACTGTTTGCTGCATTAACTGCTGAGTCATGTTCAAAGTAAAGGAGGTATAAAAGTCACAGTATCTTAAGTCTCTTTTGTCAAAAGTTTTTTTTTTCAAGGTTCCTGTTTTCCTACCTAAACAAATTAGTCACAAATGAACTAACTCTTCTAGGAATTACTAGCTATTTATTTCCCTGTGTGATTCCAAGTTTGTTTCCACAATGTCTGGAAAGGCTGGCATAATCTACATACAACTGTACCAGCTTATTTATATCATATTACCAGGTACTTTCGAGAAGAGATAGGGTGGTTTAATTCATGTGTGGGAAGCCCTTCCCTCCCCCTTAAATCCTTTTAATGCCTGCTACAGACTAGTTAAGCTAAGTACAGAATCTGTAAAATACTTACAAGCAAGGTTAAACTCTCTTGAATAAACTTTAGTTTGGTCTATGAAAGGCCTGCTTTGTGAGCACTGTCTGTATTGGACCCTGCCCAATCACAAGTGTTACAAGCCAGTTCTTTAGACTCTGACAAGCTTATGCATACAAGCAAATGATGGTCTCTGTGCTCAAACACACGGACACTGGACACAGACCCCAAGACTTGCTAGGAACAGCAGTAGCAGCAGCAGCAGCAGCAGCAACAACATCATCATCATCATCTCAGGAAATTTTTTGGGGTGGGGTTGGGTGGCAAGGCAGGGCTTCACAGTGGAACCCTGGCTGGCCTTGAACTTCCCATCTTCTTGACATACTCAGCATGTACCACTATGCCTACCTACTTGTTTCTTTCCAAATAAATCTCTCAAGGTGACAATAGTTGAGGTTACAAGGTGACAAGGTGCAGGTCAAGCTTTGGAGAGTTAAATTATACAGTGTTCTGCCTGTATGACAGAAAAGGGCACCAGATCTCATTAAAGATGGTTATGATCTACATCTGGTTCCTGGGAATTGAACTCAGAGCCTTTGGAAGAACAGCTCTTAACCTGTGAGCCATCTCTCTAGCCTCCAGCGAGTTAATTTCTTTAATCACTTTTTTTTTTTTTTTGGTATGTGTACATCATGGCTCCTGTGTGGAACTCAGAGAGCAACTGTAGCAGTTGTCCCTTCTTTCACCAGTGTCTCTCCCAAGGGTTGGACTCAGGTGGCCAGCCTTTACCCACTGGGCTATCTTGGCAGTCCTGGTGACCCCCCTCTTTTAGAGCTATTTTTTTATGCTGAAATGTCTGAGCGGCACCCCAACTTTAAGAGGCACTGACTCTCCATTAATAAAACAAAAATAAATAAAACAGAACAAAAACCCCAACAGAATAAAGCAGACACACCTAGTTACTTAACAGGACATGTTTTCAGAACACCTGCCCATGTAGCTCTGTGGCGTCTTTTAAACAGACTTCCACAGGCAGGAATTAGGAGTAGCTTAATAAGAAATGCAAGCATACTGTTGTTGCATTTGTCAAGGAAAATAAAATAAAGCCTTTCCAATCACTGTGCTCAAACTGCTTCAGTCACTTAGTGGATATGACATTGTAGCTGCTTTTTCCTTTCCTAGGTAAAAGAGTCAGCAGGGAAGCGATCATTTAAAAGAGTACCTTATTTTAAAAAAAAAAAAGAAAAAAAGAAAAAAAAAAAAGAAAAGGTCTTACCATAACCCTGGCTGGCCTTAAACTCATAATAGAGATCCACCTGTCTCTGCCTCCAGTGCTGGGATTAAAGGTATGCCCCATCACATCTGGCAAAGTGAGGTTTATCAAAAAGATTAAAAACAAAACAACAAACCCAACCCTACTTTACTTTGGCTTTGTTTAGATCTATTTAGATAGATCAGAAAGTGCCAACAAGAAGGAAGTATGGTTCTTACTGCAACTGCAGACCAGCCCTAGATCTGTTCTGCTTTCCTCTGCTCACAGGATCGCTTCCCTGGCCATCAGGTGAGAAGCAGACAGCAAGTGTAAGGATGGGCAAGAACACCTGCCATGAGCCTGATGAGGTGGCTTTCTCTCTCTAAGCGGTACCCATGTGCTCAGTACCATGATCAGAAATGACTTAGTATAAGGTCACAACAGCACTGATTCCTAAAGACTAAACAAAATTACAAGAAAATTAAAAAAAAAAAAATTCCCCCAAACAGTTAAGGTTTCTAACTACAAATTACAGAATCACACAATCCAAGACCCTGAATTCTGTGGGGGCAACTGAGGCAAGAAGCCCAGCTGTGGTGGGCTAAGTGAGGCTTCAGCTTACACTCCATGAGATGCAGCACTCAGCAGAGATCACTCTATTCTATGGCTTACATGCAGAGCTCATGTGACCTTTCAGGGAAACCTGTGATACAGCCTATCAGGGGAGGCACAGTTATTTCAACATAAATCAGTGCTCAGACAGACCAGTTTCTACCAGCTGAGGGTGAAGCAAGATGTAGGACAATTTGTGAAGCCAGAGGAAAATAATCTTTCCTAATATTTACTCCTAAAAACTCCCCAGTGGATCACTTAGCCATTATCTGACTAAACCAAACAGCTGACTGAAGGTCCAATTTATTTAACAGGAAAACTTTAAAAATCTATCAAGAATATTTTAATGGCAAAGTTCAGATTGAAGACTAAATCAGGTATCAGACTGTCGGTTCTGAAAGCACAATAATACCACAGAGAAAAGCAGAATGGTAGGGAACTCCTCTTCTGAGCATGAACAGACACTAGATCGGGCACTCCTACCACACACTCTCCACTCAGCGGTGCATTCTCCAAGCAGGTCAGTGGATGGGCTCTGAGGAAGCAGCACGCTAGCTAACAGTGATGACATGTCACCTACTAGTGCTATTCCTTAAACATTCTCTACTCTCAACAACGCACCTTTATTTAATATTCATAGCATCCAAGAGGCAGGTACCAGTAACTGTTTCACAAATGAGAAACTGAGGCACAAAAGTGAAAAACTCTCACTAAAACTCAGCAGGGCTGGTATGCAGAGAGCTCTGCCTCATGTCTATTAAGAGGGTCACAAGCCCTGGCCTCTGGTTTGGCTGTAGGCCCATTTCTGTTAGGAATAAACTCAACAGCATATTTATTTTCTTTGTGCTTAATTATCAAGTGAGTATATATATACTACATACAACTAAGGTTTGTCTCAACACATGAGTATGAGAAACCTTAAAATCTGCACTCCTTTGGGCAGGTCTAGATCAAGAACAGCACCCGAGGTCAGGGATAAATTTAACTTTTTACTGTCTAAGATATCTTTTAAAACTATAGATCTCAAATTAGTTTTAAACACCTTTGCAGTACTTCAGCTCAATTTTCACATTTCAAAAAGCAAATCTTTCTGATGGATATCAGTGATTCTTCAAAAACCAACCTGCATCCCTCTTAATGATTTTTGTTATCCCCACACCCAGCCCCTGATTTCTCTTATGTACTTCTGACTCCCATTCTGTACACCAGGCTGGCCTCGAACTCAAGGCTGGCTTGAGTGCTGGGATTAAAGGCATATGCTACCTTTCCATGGTTAAGAAATGTTTTTAAATTTAAATATTAACTTGAACAGTATTCCCTTTGTACTTTACAGCAAAAAACATGAAACTGACCTATTCTTAAAAACCAAACCAAACCAAAACCAAAACAAACAAACAACCCCCCCCCCCCAAAGTTCTTTAGATTTTTCTGTCCAGGTAGGGAAGGATCTGAGGCATGCTATGACTTTACCACACGACACAGTACCTGATGGGATCTGTAAATCTCTCAAAACACAACTTGGACAGATAGATTTCTCCAGGTCTCCTATACACCCACTGCTGCTGCATTAGGAGCACTGTCAGGAGACTCCAGCACGGGGGAACTAGAGAGAGAAGGACTTCAATGCAGGCCCTATCTAGCAGAGACCACACCTCACCTTACTCAAGGGTGGCAGCATTTCATGCATTTCCTTATGCTATGTGTATGCACTGCCATATACACAACACTTCAATTAAATAAACAAAGAAATTTTTTCTTAATGTTTCCTCTATTATGTCTTCCCAAAGTGTTTTCCTCTGATCTTGGCATATCCTGTCACAAGAATGAGGGAGAAGGGAGAATTACCATCACTTTCTCCTTTAAAAAAATGAGCTTTATGACTCTGAAACAAGCCCATCAGGGTACCTGGACAGCATAAAGCAGTCATGTAGCACCCATAGCTGCTTGGATCTTTGGTCTATCCACACCCCTGTGTATGCTCTAGCCTTCTTCATCCACAGCTGATGTACTCCTCAGGTCAAACTGAAAAGGCACAACTGGAGTGACATGTCTTCAATCCAAGGTCCCTTAAGATGTCCATTTAGAAATGCTCATCACATTTCTTGCAAGAGTTCCCACCTAAGCTCACAGGGCTGCCATACAGGCTTTCTCTGACCCTAGTACTTGTAAATTCAAAGGTCCTGAATACCACCAGGTTCCCTCTTCCTTTATGTCCACTTATCTCACCCTCTTCAGTGCTTCAGCCTGTCTGTCTTCCGGACCCTCTCACTCATCACGGAGACTGAGAACAGGCCTGGGGGAGAAATGATGAGCAGGGCTGGCTTGGAGTTGAGCTACTCAACTGGCTAACCGAGCAGGTGTGACTAGAGGGTGCTGCCGGGGAGTGGATACAAGGAGCAGGAAAAGCAAGCCTCCATGCGTAACTGCAGACACCCACCAACACTGCTTACCGAGGAGCATGCCTCGGATGGTCTCTCAATAAAGAAAATGTGCCCCTTTCCACAGTGGATCTCTGCTCACCTTTGTCCTAAAACTGTGCCACATGCTTTTCTTTGTATGTGGACATGAGAGTCCTCAGCCAAGCATCAGCAGGATGTGAGTTTTGCTTTCCCAATGTGGTGAGCCATTCCCACATTCACTCATTTTCCTTGTAAGAACCGAACCTCTCCATGGCTGGTCAGGATTAGGGATGTTGCTGTAGCCAAGGAAAAATTTTCATCTGTTGAAGTAAACCCACAGGGTGGCTTGAACCCTCAATCTAGAGCCAGTAGCATTGTATTTTGAGGGCAGAGCCCTTAAATCTGCCCTGAAAGAAATGGTATTCAGTGAACAGGAATCAAACAGCTTTCAAAGCACTCAGTAGATCCTAGGCTTCAACCAACTTGGGTCTTAAGAGGTGAAAAGGGCACAATGACAGGATAGTAGAGAGTAATTCTTGAGTGCTGCATCAAGTGCACAGAAACCTGTAGAACTAAGACAGTTCTACAGCCAACTCTAGTGCTCAGGTGAGGCTAACTTGGAGAAGCTTGTGAATATGAACAGTGCAATTGCCCTGATCCACAGGTCTGCAGCATTCCAGGGCACCAGCAGCCAGGCCCTCACAGCACATTACTGCTTAGCATTAATGGTCACAGATGTGAGCTGGCTTCTGCAGTGACTGAGGGAGTTTACAACCCAGTGGCAAGCTGCTGCTCCAGGAGTGGGTTCCTGAGACCCTTTCCTATTCTGAGACAGGAAGGAGGCTGCTCTTGGCTTTCTGTCCTCCCCTTTTCTTTAGTCTCAGAGGAGGGAGGGCCATCAAGGCCACCGGAGAAGGTGGAAGACTTACCCGTGCTCACTCAGTGGCAGAGCTGGGGTGCGACTTCAGGGCTCACCATTACCCAGCCTGGGGCTCTTTCACGTCGGCAAACTGGCAGTTCCCGCACACCAAGAGCTCTCTGATTAGAGCTAGTGTGGATTCCTGGTCTGCAAACGGTTGACCACAGCTCAGTCTGCACTTGATCTTTCCCCACCTTCAAAGAAGAAAACCTACCTCATGATTTCTCTCTTCCAGAACCCCTGACCACCTGATTCACTCCCAGCAACCTTGCAATCATCTCTGACTACTCTCTTCTGCTTATCCACTGTGTCTACTGTCAAGTTCAATCATTTTCTCATTGTACTGGCCCTTGGGACTGTATTCCAGACTACAGCTATTTTCACTCAGGCAACTTGTCTCTACCCTGTAGTGGGAAAAGCCAGCAGCTAAATTACTCTTGCTTAGAAGTCTCTGCCTCCTAGTACCTATCTTTCTGTCCTTCTGAACACACTGACTGCACAAGCTGAATCCTTCCACCCTTCTTGCTTATGGCTGAGAAGGAGAAGCACCTCCTTCAGGAGGCCCAGTACCTTGCATGCCTGATGCTCATCCAGCCACCTCTCTGGCACTTCCATCAGTTTTTCTGCTCACAAGGCAATGCTTTTTTAAGCCTTGTTTCTTTCATTTATACTAATCTTGCCACTTCATTATGAGGGCTTTCACAAAACAAAGGCTAGTACCTGTTAGCTATTTAGCACAGCACTTGGCTTAAAGAAATATTTTTTACTATCTGTAATATTTCATTTGTTACTCGTACTAACATCTGCAAAGAGTAAATTATTCTTCTCACCCATGAAGAGACAACTAAGGCTTGGAAAGGCCAGGTGGCTTGTTCCTAGTCAGGGAGTGTCTAATGTGGTGGGGCTCAGGACTCTTGAATTCCAGCTGTACTTGAAGCCACAGATCCCAAAGCCTTTGAAAGGCAATGGCTTCTCCTCTCCTCCCACAGTCCCAAATAGAACCTTTCTGTTTAATAAGCACAGCTGCTTGACTTAACCAGAATCTAACCTCAGATAAGCCAGGTGGTAGCAGTTTTTTGATACAGCAGGGTGAAGTCTCCAGAGAAAAAGGACACTGGTCTCAGGGTAGGGTGAAGCACTCTAAGCTGGGGCATGAGACAACCGGGTTACTTTCACTCTTGTCTTTTGGTTCCCATTAGCCAGTGTCAGCCATCTGGTCCTTCCGAAAACATGTGTGGGTTCAGAACATAACAGACTAGAAGAATAGAGGAAAAATAAGATTATTCTGTGCAATCTCCATTCTAGAGGTCCCGCATCAACCCCTGTTGTCTGTCTTTGCTTCTGAGGCTCAGCAAAAATTAGATCAGGACAAAGATACTTGGAGCTAGTTGTGCCAATATGACTGATCATCAAAGAGAATACTCAAGGATACATTTAAATAGTTTTGCAAAGGAATGGTGACTGAGACCAAAATACTTCATATTTATGAATGAATACTAAGAGAGGGGGGAAAAAGGGCCAGAAGTCAAATACTAGGTTTTCAGACTTCCAAATGCAAAGACTTCAGTAGCAATGGATGATACGTTATCTAAGACCTGATGTATTTTTGACTAGTTCCAAGCTATTCCACCCCACTAGGACTCTTTCTTTCTTCAAATTCCTCTGTCATAATAACCAGCTCCTATTTTCCTGTCTTGCTATTTGTCAAGCATTATAGGAAGCACACATCCCTTTACTCAACCTTCCCAACTCTGAGGTCTACTGCTAACTCCTAGACAGAGAAGGAAGACTTGGAGCTGTTGCTGGGTCTCTGGTCAAGGCTACTCAAGATTCTGAGTTTCTTCAAACTCAGATCCTAACCTACAACCTGCACCTCATCAGGCTCTGCCACCTCCCAGACCCAAAGGAAAGTAGTCCTTAACAAAGAGGCTGGAAAAACAGGGGCTCCAGGAGCACAGGCATAAGAAGGACAAATGCCCATGTTCTGACTACAACTGTGAGCACAGTAAAGGTGGAGACACCGATTCTGTAACTGGAGTGTATGAATACTAATAAGTTGCAAATGTTTATTTTCTACTAAGCTACTAGTGGAAAGAAACTTATGTGAGTGTGGCCTAGTTGGAGGACACAGGACGTGAATGTATATTTGGGAGACATACAGGCCATTTCTTGTTTCTCTGTCTTTTGGTCATCACAAGATAAGCAGTCTCCACCACCACAGGTTCTAGTTGACAAGACATTCTCCTTAACAAAGCTCCATAGCCAAGGAACCAGCTGAGCACGGACCAGGATCTATAAAATGGCCAAAACAAGTCTTTCTTCTTTTAAGTTCATTTGCTCAGGAATTCAGTCACAGCAACGAAAAATGACTAACACGAAGTAAATCATCTGATTGGAAAAAAAAAAAAAAAAAAAAAAAAAAAAAAACCACCTAACGATACATAGCTAAATTCAAGACTCAATAGAGACAGGAGCCAGGGCCTTAGGCTTACTAAACAAGTAAGTACTCTACCACTGAGTTAAGCCCCCAACCCAAGCCCACAGTCTTAAACCACACAGCAGATACCAGACCATCTCTAAAGGAATATTCACATAATGGGGTGAGAAAACAGGAACAGTCATAAAAAAATAAAACTTATTCCAGAAGAGGTAGATTTTTAAGGTGTTGTTTTGTAATTGTTTGGGCAGCCTATCTGTCAAGTTGCTTCCTTCCATTACTCTAAATGGTTCATAAACTCAGCCGTCTATCTGGTGGTTTTGTGGTTCACTGGTGCAAGGCCCTAGGGCTGTGTAGCCCTGGCTGTGCTGGGAACTCTGAAGACCACCAGGCTGTCCCTGAATGTAGAGACTCACCTGCCTCTGCCTCCTGAGTACCAGGATTAAAGGCAAGTTCACACAAGGTCTTGAAATAGCATTATTATAGAGCTAAATCTGCTCAGCTGCTTTCCCTGAGCTCTTACCATGTCCTCAGCCTAGGAATGGGATACCTAGAAAACAACACAAACTATTTATTTAGTTTGAGGATCAAACTATACTAAGTAAAACCTCCCTGTCATAACTAAATGGTTATTTTAAAGTAAAAAAAAATTGCTTTCCTTGAAGAAGTTTGAGGCAGTTGGGGGTCCACAGTTACACCTATGTCTCTGTCTCTTTCAATTTTCTGTCTCTCAAAAGTCTTACACTAAAGTTCATGAAGCTCAAACACAATCTAAAAACAAGTGGACAGTACCCATTACTACTAATTCAGAACAGATCTCTTGAGACACAGAACAACATGCATCATCATGTCCATTACGCCCACTGACCAAAACAAGGATATACTCAACAGACAGTGCTATCCAAATCTAAAGCCACACAAATCGGCTCTAAACAGCACAGGGAGCAGGTTGTCAGGTGGTAATAAGGTAATAAGCTTAATAAAGCGCATACCTCTGGGACCATCTTGGCTGTTTACATGTTGCTCTTAACTGCCCTGGGTAGCAGTCTATTCTATTCTTTTCCACTTTGTTAAAAGATGCCAATGCCATGCTATTTCTTGGAGATAGATTTCCCCAACTGGCCATTTCATTATTTTTATAAAAATGTCAAGTTCTTTTAGCTCTACTGCCTCACATGATACATGCCCCAAGTCTTGCCCACCTTGCCAGGCTGCTTTCAGAGCTCCCTCAGGACCCCTCCTCTCTCTAGGTCTTGGAGTCTCTTCTGGCACTAGCTGTGAAGTCTTTGGCTATCTAGCCTGGGGCTTTAGCCTCGGTTCAGAAAAGGTATCCAGGGGCTTGCCTTAGAAATGGCTATGTAAATCCAGAGCACAACCTAGTCCTTTACTTGAAGGATATTCTAAGATCAGAGGCTGCAGGGATGACAGGACACTGAAATGTGTGTTGACACAGACACACATCCTACTCCAGGGAGTCATGACAGCCTGAGGGTTAACCACTCCCCATCCATTCTCTACCAAGGCCAGCATTATATAAAGTACAACCTGTCTCACGTGAGGCTCATCAGTTTATCAGAAGCCTCTAGAAAAGTCTACAGGGTGAACAGGCCAGGGAACCCAGATTACCCCTGTAGGCAGGAAAGGAGCAACAGGAGAAAAGTCTGACTGTCACTGCAATGCTATGGCTAGCATGTGAATAAAAATAACCCACAGTTTCCAGAGCTTTCAAAAATTCATCCTGTAATCTTGGCCTGTCAACCACATGCCTCAGTTTTCATATTAGCACAAACCAGGGATACCACTTGTTTATAGTGCTTTGATATAGTTAGTTGAAACATAAACTATACAGCAGCTGGGCAGTGTTGGTGCACACCTTTAATCCCAGCACTTGGGAGGCAGAAGCAGGCAGATTTCTGAGTTCTAGGCCAGTCTGGTCTACAGAGTGAGTTCTAGGAAGGCCTGGGCTACACAGAGAAACCCTGTCTCAAAAAACAAAACAAAACAAAACAAAACAAAACAAAAAAGAAACTATACAGCTGGCGAGACAGGACAATGGCTAAAGGTCAAGGCCTGGCAACCTGAGTCGACCTGGGAAACCACAAGGTAGAATAAGAGAACAGACTCCAGTAAATTTTCCTGTGATTTCTACACACGACTATAGCATGCCACCACCCCCATAAATGAATTAAAAAAAAAA
>JADRCD010223282.1:0-27244 GCA_019843815.1 Montemys delectorum
ATGAAAGTCTAAATGTTTCAACCTTAGGGAAATTATTACTCATGAAAAAGTTTAAAAGTATGTTTTTCAAGAATACTTGACATGGGAAAGTGCATATAAAATTAAGTGTGGGGGGGAAGCAAGATGTAGAACTATATATAGGGTGAATCTAGTTAAATCATATATGGGAAAGAGTGGAAGGGAGAACACACTGAAGTGCTATTTGAGCTATCTTTGTTGTAGGATTTGGGGTAAGGACCACTTTTTCCTGAATTGTAAATTGTGTATATGTATGTGTTTCAAAGATTTATGCATATGAGTATTTTAATTTCATATATGTCTGTGCACTATGTGCATGCCTAATACCCAAGGAAGTTAGGAGAGGGCATTGGATCTGAAACTGGAATTACAGATGGTTGTGAGCCAACATGTGGGTGCTGGGAACTGAACCTGGGTCATGAGCAAGGTCAGCAAATTCCCTTAATAAAGGCAGGGTTTAACTTAACTCTGTCTAGCCTGGAACTTGATGTGTCCATAAGGCTGGCATCAAACTCGCAGAGATCTGCCTGTCTGTCTGCCTCTGCATCAGTTCTGTGTCTGTGTACCCCATGCCTGCCTGGTCTAAAGATGGCTACAAGCTGCTCTGTGGGAACTGAAGCTATCTTCTAGAAGAACTGCCAGTACTCTTAGCAGCTAAATCATCTCTCCTTTACTATATTTGTTTTTTTTTAAATATTATTTTAACAATGGCAGATTTAGGGAGAGGGTACTGTGCATTCATGCCACTATGCATGTGTGCTGACTGATGGACAGAGTTTTGGAGTGCATTTTTTTTCCCAGAGAGAGGGAGTTGAGACAGGTTTCTCTGTGTAGTTCCAGCTG
Organism: Montemys delectorum; assembly: GCA_019843815.1. NCBI lineage: Eukaryota > Metazoa > Chordata > Mammalia > Rodentia > Muridae > Montemys > Montemys delectorum. The sequence goes on from JADRCD010223282.1 coordinate 862, forward strand.
TTCTGGAACTGACTGTGTAGACCAGGCTGGCCTTGAACTCAGAGATCAGCTTACTTGTGCCTCTTATTGCTCAGTTTAAAGTCAGGTGCCACCAAATCCAGCTTTTTTTTTTTTTTTTTTTTTTACTCCTGATTTTAGAAAGAAAATGTTAACCAAGTCAGTGTGCCATATGTTTTTCTATATAAAATCGAAAGGAAAATTATGCTGAAAAACAAATTAAGTAGATCTTTTGGACTCTAGTCCCTCCAGGGCAGACACTGTTTCTCATAGAGTAATCAAATTAATTATTAACAAGAGCCACTGCTTGCTTTGTACCAGTGCCTGCCAAGTAAGTACTCTTCTCCTTCCTGAGCATCACCCTCTAGCTTCTGGGTGGGGAACTGAGGCACATGAGTGAGGGACTGGCCTAAGTCTACCTGGCCAACCATCCTGTGTGTGGACAGCTTCTCTGGTCTGCCTTTCCCTTTCCAGAATGTTCCACACAAAGTGATCGCTTCCATTGATGAAGAGAGCTAGAGTCACTTTGGTGTCTGGCAGTTAGAGCATAGTTCTGCCCAGGAAATCCCTGGTGTGTTCTTGGTTCAAGGAGAAAGAGTCAGGTCAGAGTCAGGAATAGCCATGAGTCTTCACGTTTTGGGGTGCTTTAGTGGTGCTCAGCACAGTGAAGAGGCAAGGGTCTCACTAGATTCTCTAGGCTTACTTTGAGCTGGAGGTCTTCCTTGTGCCTCAGCCTCTAAGGTGTTGGGATTCCAGGAATGTGTCACCATATCTGGCCTGTGCCTTCTCTTTTTTTATGGGCCAAAATGTGTTTAAAGAATTAAGTAATTTAAATAAACAACACAGAAAGCTCTAGGGGGGTGGAAGTGGATGGATCTTGAGTTCTGATTCATCCTCAACAAGCCTGGGAGTTCAGGCCTGGCTGAGCTGGGGATCTTGTTTCAAAACAAACAAACAAACAAACCCATAGTTTTACTTAATAGCTAATGTCTTTAATTCCATCTATTCAAATAATTTACACGCTTAGGAGCTGCTAAGCAGAAGAGGGCAGGCTGGCTCTTTGTAGCTCATGGGTAGGAGAACAGAAGTTTTATTTATTCTTTTACCTCCTCATTCAGCCACTGTTTGGGTGATGAGAAGTTAAGGGTGCCAGTTACACGAATTGAGCGTCCTTCTTGCCGAGTATGTGGGCCACTGAGGAACAAAGGCCCTCTTCCCTTACAGGTAACACAAGGAGCCTCTGTTCCTGTACCAGAGCTACAGATTTGAGAGGCCAGTGGCCTGGTTCTTCCCTCCTGATCGTATCTTAAAGAACTAAGTGTGACTAAGCATTTCAATGCAAGCATGCATTCACTGGGGCTAAGACACATTTCATCTGAGGAAAAACAAATTTTTTTTAGGAAGCTGGTTGGGTTCATGTTTCTCTTGAATAAGCAATAATTTGGGCCAGTGTGTAGCTGAGTGGTAGAGCACTTGCCTACGCACAGGTCTGATTTTCATTCCCAGCACCACAGGGAAGAACGAATGATTTGAATATTATGTGTACCACATTGCTTTTATTGTAGTTATTTAACAGAGCGCCTATGTGTACAGCTTGCATTTTTATTGGCCACTAATTTGTGCTCATAAGGGCTAGTTCCAGAAGACCTGATTGAAGATCACTTGCAGTGTTGAGGGATTATATGACCAGAAAATTGCAAAGTTTGGGGCTGAGAGTGGAGGCATACTTTTAATCTCTTCATTCAGGAGGCTCAGGGTCTTGAGTCGAGGTTAGCCCGGGCTAGTTTCTATTTAAAAAAAAAAAAAAAAAAAAAAAAAAAAAAAAAAAGGGTGAGTGTGGTGTTGTATACCTTCCCTTCTGGACTACAGGCAGACCACTAGGAAGTGAGACCCCATTTCAAGATATAATTTAAATAAGAAAAAACAAATAAGAAAAGACTTTGGGGCTGGTGAGATGGCTCAGTGGTTAAGAGCACTGACTGCTCTTCTGAAGGTCCCGAGTTCAAATCCCAGCAACTACATGGTTGCTCAAAACCATCCATAATGAGATCTAACACCTTCTTCTGGTGCTGTCTGAAGGTAGCTACAGTGTACTTATGTATAATAATAAATAAATCTTAAAAAATATAAAAAGAAAAGAAAAGACTTTGGGCAGCTCTGCCAATTTGTCTTGGTCTCAAGACAAGAAGAATCCAGGGCTTCAAGGTTCATTGAACCTTGTTGCATTGTTTTTACTTCTAGAGCAGGTCTGACAGATAATCTTGAGTTTAGTGTTTGTTGACTAAATATGGTGAGTGTTGGGCTTGATGATGTCCACCTCCAATCTCAACACATGGCAGGCAGAGGTAGGAGGATTAGAATTCAAGACCAGCCTTGTTTACATGTCTCACTTAATAGAGTGTTCACCTAACACACACAAAACCCTAGGTTCTAATGCATAAAAATCAGGCATTTGAGTTTTGAGGCCAGCCTGGGCTACAAGAGACTCTGCTGTTGTGCCATCCCCTTTTCCTTTGAAGGTCTTGAGGAAAAACCTGGAGAGGATGCAGTCTTGAGTACTTACTAGAACTAGTCTTGGTTCTTACTAGAGTATTGGGATTCCTTAAACTGTCCAGAGGGAGGAACATTTTCTCTGCTGTTTTCAGTTGGTTTTTACCAACCTTATGACATAAGGCCGGTTATTTTTATTGTGAGTTGTATATAAAATGGGCTCAATACTGATTCTGCCTGCTTAGTCTTCTACCATCATGGACTAAATGTACAGCAATGAGAACTCTGTAAAGTTGGGAAACCCTTGAGCTTGTGGATAGGAGAGAGACAGTAGCAATGTCCAGATAAGCATTAGTTGCCCCAGGCTGTATTTGCTCCAGTAAGTGGAGCAGACCTGCTGCTGAGCTTGTTATCTCTTAGTCTTTACAACAGCTGTCTCTGCCCCCAGGTCACTGCGACTTCTGGGGTCTTATCAACAAGTATCTTATATTTGGAGCTGTTAACTCCAGGTCACTGAGGAAGTGTCAGTTGTTACTATTTGTCAGACCTTTCAGCCCTAGGCCAGGCCCCAGCCACTTTCTCTCTCAGCAGGCTGTGAGGCCTACCCTTTCCCTCTCCCCTTAGGCAAGACAAGCTTCTGATGACTCAGCTACCTGGGAAGAGCAGAGCAGAGCAGAGCAGACTGCCCAAGTGACTACTCGTAGGGTCTCTGTGCAAATTCAGGCTCTAATGGTGGGTTTGGGAAGCCTGGAAGAGTGAATGGCCGCCTAGGTCATGGTCGTGCTCACCAAATGCCTTGTTAGTGGTGTGATGCCTGCAGTTGCCTTTAAGGACCGACTGGAGGGCGGCGGTAGGAAAGTTTACCACACACAATCCCTGTATTTTGTTGAGAAGGGGCTGCGGGAGAAAGTAGGCTCAAGGGTCAGACTAGAAATTATTTCCCAAGAAAGTTGATGGACTTGCATGGGCATATGGAGGTGTGTGTTCTAAAATCTCGCTTTGTGTGATAACAGCAAGAATATTCAGTCAGGCTGGGTGGTGGTGGCGCACGCCTTTAATTCCAGCACTTGGGAGGCAGAGGCAGGCAGATTTCTGAGTTCGAGGCCAGCCTGGTCTACAGAGTGAGTTCCAGGACAGCCTGGGCTATACAGAGAAACCCTGTCTCCAAAAAAAAAAAAAAAAAGAATATGCAGTCAGGTACTTTTAGAGACTTAGATTCTTGACAGTGTCCCTCCATGTCACCTTAAACAAAACAGATCATTACTATTAATAACTAACGGTATTTATAAGGAGTGTAGGCAGTGGATGGAAAGTAATGGCATATAGAAGCATTCACTTCATAGGGGTTACAGTTTCCAAAGAGTAAGTATTGGTTGGATGTCATGTATAAAGTGCACTGTGCCTGTTTGCAGAAGTCCAAGGAATCCTGTATCCTGTGTCTTTTCTACTTTTAGCCTCACTGTAAGCCATTGGGGTCACAGGGAAACACTTTGATGTTTTCTCAGGGCTTGGGGATGGAGAGGATGGTTCAGAGGTAAAGAGCACTTGCTGCTTTTGCAGGGCCCCAAATGGCCTTGCATGTTCCAGAGGTTTTGTTGCCCTCTATGGCATCTGTAGGTACTGCATACACATGGTGTATATACAATAAAAATAAGTCTCAAAATTCCAGTAGAGCCCTCAGGGCTTCTGTGTGAGCTGCAGAACCCTTAGCAGTTTGTCCTGCCCTGCCCTGGCCTTCCCTGCCCTCCCTAACTTATACTTTCCCAGCTAAATGCCTGCCCTCATCCAAGGGAAGCCACCAAGGCTCAAGAGCAGTGTTTTTTCTCTTCTAGTGTCTGATGAGCTGGCTCTTTTTCCTAAAGTGCTCCTCTTAGTCCTTGTGCTTGGTAAGTTCCCGCTCACCCTGCAGCATCTTGGGTCCGTGTTTTGAGATCTCCAGTGTTTGGATTATCTCAGCCCTGTTTACAAATTGTAGTGGCAGTTCAGCACATGGCACTTGTGTCAGCACAGTGACGTTTTCGCGGAGTTCTTGTCAGTAGTCATAAGCGCTCTGCTGTTTTCCTTGCCCCTGTCCCAGTTGACCTGTTCCTTTCCTTGGAGGCATCCGTGCTTTACCAGAGGCCTCAGATATGTTGCCCTCTCCTTTTGCATGAATATTGCCATGCTGTGGTTTGTGTCTGTATCATTTCATATTAACACAGAGGGGTGTTTGTTTTTGTTTTTTTACAGCTTCCTGCTATTGCATTAGACAAGTACATTATTAGTGTGCTCCTAGTTACTGCTAGGGAGAAAACGTGAATGTGTCTTTTGCCATCCAGTAGAACTCTGAGGAGTGGAGTGTTTGTTTGCTTGCTTTGAGACAGGCCTCACATGGTCTAGGATGGCATTGAACTGGCTATATAGCCAAGGATGATCTTGAACCTCTGATCTTCCTTCCTCTGCCTTGAGTAGGAGAGTATAGGTGTGTATCGCAGAAGACCCACACTGTGCTGGAAATCAAATGCAGGGCTTCCTGTATGCTAGGCAAACACTGTAGCACCTGAGCCTTACTCCCACTTCTTTTATATTCTCAGGCTACTCTTACCCTACAGTGTGGGTTTGCTTGAAGCTCAAAATAATCCTTGTCTGTCCTCCCAAGTGCTGGGACTAAAGGCATGTATGCCATGTCTGACCTGGCTTTCCCGTCTGAAGATAGGTTTGTTTGTTTCTGTTGTTAGTGTTATTGAGTAAAGTGCCTGGCTTAATTGAGACTGGTTCCTGTTGTTGTTGTTGTTTCCTTGTCAGTATTGGGATTGAACCCAGCATATCATGTGTGCTAGGGTGTCTCCTGAGGCCTGAATGAAGGGTGAAGCATTGTGGCTGGGGAAACTGGCACTAGCAACTACCTGGGTGCCCAAGGCCTGCAGTGACCAGCCAGCTTGCAGCACTTCTGCAGGTGCCCTCTTGGATGCTGGCTTAGAGCCCACAGGACATGGTTGGAAGGTGTCGTTAAGATGAAGGTTACTTCATAAACTCCCCCCTTAATACAGCAATCTGCACAACATCCCTGTCCCCTGGGAAAGAAACCCTTTGAGGTTCCATCCCGAGAGACTAGATCCTCCAAGCTGTGTATAGATGACTATAAGAATAGCACCCAGCACTGTGCCCTCCCTGTCTGCCAGGCACCGCGCACACAATACGTATTCTTGTGAGCCTGATACTGCGTTTGCTCCCATTCTCACATGAGGAAGCTGAGGCAATGTGAATAGGTGGCACATAGCTCAAAGGCTCAGGGCCAGGTAAGGACTTGTTCTATTGTTATGAGTTGTCAGTTTGTTTGCACTGAAGGTGCTTGGGTGGCCAGAGTATGGCTTTGTGGTGTGTTACTTTGATTTGTAGCAGAGCTACTTGTTAAAGATTTCCAGAATAACCATCAGCCAATTTCAGTTCTGTCTTCCCATCTATTTTGTTGTGGGGGCCTAATTGGACTTTTTAATGTAGTTTCATTTGTGTGGGGGTGTGTACATGTGTTTAACCAGCATTTTATATAACCCAGGCTGCCTCAAACTCACTGAGGCTACTCTTGAATTCCTGATCTTTTGCCTTTGCCTATCAAGTATTGGACTCACAGGCATAAATAACTATGACTGGCTGTTAGGCTTTGGTTTTAGTTTGTTTTTCACATTTAATCTCACCATACCTTAGCAAAGTTAGAGTCTGTTGCTTATTGATTTCTCTAACACTCCTTGAAATGTTTGTTTCTTGGGTTTGGGAAAGAGCTATGGTGTTTGTGATGCTGCTACAATGCCAGTGGCTTGTGTTATCAGCATACTCTGGAATGTACTCTTGTGTTTGTCCCCTTATCCCCCCACCTCTGCCTGCATTTTAAGTTTGAATTAGCACCCGGACTTGTTTTATGTACCAAGGGACTGAGCCCAAAACCTTACATAAGCTAGGCAGTTGTTGTGCCATTAGACTATAGACTCATTCCATTGATTTGTGTAATTGATTTTTGTTTTGAAATAGGGTCTCTATGAGTTGTCTGCTATGGCCTTGAATTTATTCTGTTGCTTAAGCAGGCCTTCAGCTTCTAATCTGCCTGCCTCAGCTTTCTTTTTTTCTTTCTCAATAGATTTTTGCTTGACAGTTGGTTTTTTGGTTTTTTGGTTTTTTGGTTTTTTTCAAGACAGAGTTTCTCTGTGTAGCCCTGGCTGTCCTGGAACTCACTCTGTAGACCAGGCTGTCCTCGAACTCAGAAATCCACCTGCCTCTGCCTCCCAAGTTCTGGGATTAAAGGCGTGCACCACCACCGCCCAGCATGCCTCAGCTTTCTAAGTAGTTGGTATCACAGGCCTGTGCTTGACAGCTTGGGCTTTTTGAAACACAAGCCATGTAGTAGTGTACTCTGCATTATCACCTGTCACTTTTTGCAATATAGCTAGAAGGATAAAGAAGCCAAGATTTTAGTTTTATTTAATTTTGACTAACTTGACTATCAAAATGACCAAAGAAGTAGAGAATGTGGTATAGTCTGGATAATATATGCACAAAAGACAGCCCTCACCTCCTTTTTTTGCTTCTTCCTGCCTTCCTGTCTTCTTTCCCTCCCTCTCTTCCCCATTCCAGCTCTGAGAAGGACTGCTTTCTTATGCCTTTGGTTTTGAGATAAAAATCTCTTTGTGTAGTGCATATTGGCCTTAGACTCCGAATCATTCTGCCTCAACTTCTGAGTGCTGGGACCACAGGTGTGTGCTTCCATGCCCTGCCTTAACAGCCCTTTAAGAAGCTGTGGGCCTGTTTGACCATTTGTACTAGCATTGCAGTGATTTCTGCAATCAGTGGGGTTTTTGTTTTCTTACAGTGATGGGTATGGAACCAGTGACTTCCACTTGTTGTTAGGCACTCTAGTGGAGCCGCACCGTAGGGTTTATCCTTAGTCCTAGGAAGTGGACATTGCTCAAGGCTGTTGGTTTGGGAGTTTTGGAAGATGGAGACAGAGTGAGTCTATACAATCAAGGTATGACTAAGCTGGTAGAGTAGAGGTGATTATTACCATGCAGTGGATTGCTGCCTCAACACTCAGAGGCCTGAAGCCCGGGGATGAGATGAGTCATCCTTCCTGGCCCGCAGCGTCCTGGGTGGGTTGGTAGCATTTGTTCTGAGGTATAGTTGAGGGGTCCCCTCACACTTGTGTTGGAGCCTATAAGAAGGATGAAAAAGGACTTAGTACCAGATCTGAAGCAGCAGAAACTGGTCTTTTTTCTTTTTCTTTTTTCCTTTTCTTAAAATTTATTTAAGTATGTGAGTACACTGTAGCTGTACAGATGGTTGTGGGCTTTTGTGTGGTTGTTGGGAATTGAATTTTAGGACCTCGGCTTGCTCTGATCGGCCTTGCTCACTCTGGTCCCTGCTCGCTCCAGCCCAAAGATTTATTTATTATTATACATAAGTACACTGTAGCTGACTTCAGACGCACCAGAAGAGGGCGTCAGATGTCATTACTGGTGGTTGTGAGCCACCATGTGGTTGCTGGGATTTGAACTCAGGACCTTTGGAAGAGCAGTTTTACCTGCTCTTACCTGCTGAGCCATCTCACCAACCTAGTCTTTTTTTTCTATAGGAGAAGCAGCATATTAGGTCAGGTTCTTTTTGTAGGGGAGTGTGTGTGTGTGTGTGTGTGTGTGTGTGTGTGTGTGTAAATAGGTAGACCTACTTGTAAAGATGAATTCTTGTTATGTTAGATTTCTGAGAATCCCTAGTTCTTACCTCAGGTCTTCTGTTTTTGTCACTTGTGTTCTGTAGTGAAATGTATTTACCTTTCCTGTAGCCTGTGGGGCGGTGAGGAAGCCCAGATAGTGACAGTAAAGAATCAAACCATAGTGTTCAGAAGTAAAGGGAAACATTTTAGGGAGTCTTTGAATTAAGTGGAATGGGGTGTAGGGTCTTGTTGAATCCTGGAAGAGAAAATGGAATTAATGGATAATTGGCGAAATAGGAAAATAAAATCTTTCTTTTTTGTGATGCCAATAGAGCCCAGGACCTTGACCAACAGTGGCAAGTGCTCTGCCTCCAAGCCCCACCTCTATAGCCTGTAGTTTAACTTCTGTGCTAAAGTTATTTTTTTACTTTTTTGAGAGGTCTCATTTTGCAGCCCAGGATGGCCTGGAATGGAAGGTGTCCTGCCTCTGTGCTGTCTTCCAAGTACTCGGATTACAGATGTGTGTCATTGTGGCTGCTTAATTTTTCTTTTGACCGTAATACTGTGTATCAATTGAGTTGCGTATGTATACGTGTATATTTGTGACAAAGTGCCCATGTGTAGGGGGCTAGAAGACAGTTTTCAGGAGCCACTTTTCTTCCTTCACCATGAAGATCCTGGTGATTGAATCAAAATAATAGTCAGGTTTTGCAGGAATACGTGTAGCACCTGAGCCATCTTGTTGGCCATGAACAGGGAAAGTTGGACAAGGACTTTCCAACTGGAGGTCAGAGAACAGCTTGTTGAAATTGGTTCTCTCCTTCTACTGTGTGTGTCCCAGGGATTGAACTCAGGTTATCAGGCACAGCAGCAAGTGCTTTTTACTTATAGTGCAATTTTCCCAGCTCATCCCACCCCACCTACGTTTTTCTCGTCTTTCTTTTTTTCTTTTTGATGAAGCAGGGTTTCTATTACATAGTTCTGGCTGTTTAGCAACTTGCTATGTAGACCAGGACGACCTCAAACTCAGATCTGCCAGCCTCTGCTGGTATTAAAGATGCGTGCAACCAACAGACCTCCCCATTTTTTCCCTTGAGATAGGGTCTCACTATGTAGATTAGGTTGTCTTCAGACTCAATGAGATGTGCCTGTTTTTGCCTCTTCAGTGTTGTTGTTAAAGGTGTAAACCATCGACTCCAGCTGCTCCTGATCATCTTGACTACCTCCTGTGTACTAGGGTTGCAGGCATAGCTTCACCATGCCCAGCGGTTAGGGTTCTGGGAATTGATCTCAGGTCCTCATGCATGCTAGACACTCTACCAACTGAGCTATATCACCAACCTTTCATTTGCCTTGCATCTGAGATAGTCTTCTAGCCTACAGTCAAACTGAATGAAACCTAACAAAAACAACCTAAAAACATAGCTTGACTAAGTCTGTTCACTTTTTTTTTTTTTTTTTTATGTGTATGAGTACACTGTAGCTGTAGAGATGGCCGTGAGCAATCATGTGGCTGTTGGGAATTGAACTCAGGACGGCCCGGCTCGCTCTGGTGTAATTCACTGCAGCTGTCTTCAGACACACCAGAAGAGAGCGTCCGATCTCATTACGGGTGGTTGTGAGCCACCATGTGGTTGCTGGGATCCGAACTCAGGACCTTGAGAAGAGCAGTCAGTGCTCTTCCCCGCTGAGCCATCTCATCAGCCCCGTCTGTTTACTTCTTGATACATAACTTTTTTTTTTTTCCAACAAGCCTTCCCTCAACATGCTGAAGGAGTGCCTTGTCTCATGTGCTGAGCATTCTTCAGTACTTATACTTACTCTTCTGTCTTCTGGTGGCTTGTTTATCTCTTCCATGTCAGAATCTTTGGTCAGAGCCTTCCATCATTGTTTCTCTAGGCACTGTCAGTGGTGAGGAAATACTGCTGGAAGAAGTGCCTTCTATAACAAGGGAGGCCCCGCGCACGCCTCAGGCTCTGCTCCGTTTCCTTCATATCTCGGACATGGATGGCTGTGGTTTCTGTATCCATGTGTGCTGAAGAGAGGCACAGCTCTGCCACAGAAGGAAGTGTGGCTATGCAGAGAGGAGAAATAGTTTTTGTGTAGGCTCCTTGTATTTCAAGCTCCCTGGGGTCCCATTTGAAGAAATGTTTTGTTTTTAAAACCCTGCTTAGTTATGCAGCATGATCTTTCTTGTACTATTTAAATCTACAGCTCACTTTACCATAAAAGATAATGTGTGTGTTATTTTAAGCCTGTTACTTAGTAAGCTAGTCAGTGATACCTAAATAAAATGTAGTCAAGTGTGGTGGCACTGAAGAGGTTGAGGGAGGAAGATGACTGAATTTGAGGCTAGTCTGAGCTACACAGTAAGTTCTGGGCCACCTAGTCTGGCTAGACCTAGACATGGTAAGACCCTGGCTCCTTCTACTCCAGTCTTCAAGTTTCAGTCTTTGTGTCCTCTAGTTAGACATAACAAAAAAAACCCAAAACAACAAAATAGATTCAGAGCAAAGGTGATAAAGAGAATTCTGTGATGCTCTTGGGTTGTATCTCTGATGCATGGGTCTTCATGATGCTCTTGGACTGTATCCTGAATTTGGTTTTGTTTATTTTCTGCAGAGAGTGGATCTGTAGCTTACATCAAATTCTCAAAGGAATTCATGACCCAAAAAGCTTACAGCCATTGGTTTAAAGTAATACTGAGCCTCATGGCCTCGTTTTGTCTCTTACTATACAGTGGAGATGGAGTGCTTTGTTTTTCTGATACTCATTTGGAAAGGTCCTTGGTGCAAAAGAACTCTGCTGTTGACATTTTAAGAGAGGAAATGTGTAAGTTCTTTTTGAAACTTTGTTAATTTGGTTCTGAAACCTTTGTTTCTTTGATTGTTTACTAAATGTGTCTTCATATTTGAAACAGTCTTGCTTTTCAAGCTCAGGTACTCATTCATTCATCTTCTGTTTTATCTTTTTTCCTAGTAATCAGTATGGTGTCAGGTTGTGTTTGGTGGGCTTTAGGATCTAAATACCAGAGCTCCAAAAACTCAGCTCATTAGCTTTGCCCAGACCTCTCTTTTCACTTGTGTGAAATGATAATATAGATGTTACCCTGCAGGGCTTTGGCAGGTGTGGGATCCCGTGCAGGGCTTTGGCAGGTGTGGGATCCCGTGCAGGGCTTGGGCAGGTGTGGGATCCTGTGCACAGCTGTTTTGTTGCCAAGACTTACTTGCTCTTTTGAACTCTTTGAACAGAGTGCTCGCTCGAGCTCTTTAGTTCAGTCTTCAGCACTCACCTAAACCAGCATGAGTGTTGTTCTAGTGCTGGGCAGAGACTGGAGGATCCCAGGTGCTCACTAGCTGGCTACTCTAGGTAAGTTGGTGAGCTCCAGCTTCAGTGAGGAACTGTGTCTCAAAATATAAGGTGGAGAACAGTTAAGATAGACATTTGTTATTGTCCTTTGGTGCCAGAACGCGCGCCAGTGAGTGCATGCTTGACCACACGTACTCAAAAAAAATTTACTGAGCCACTTGGAAGAAAGAATAACATACTTAACTGGGCAGTGGTGGCGCATGCCTTTAATCCTAGCACTTGGGAGGCAGAGGCAGGCAGATTTCTGAGTTCAAGGACAGCCTGGGCTACAGAGTGAGCTCCAGGACAGCCAGGGCTACACAGAGAAACCTTGTCTCAAAAAACAAAAAAACAAAAAAGAAAAGAAAAGAAAAGAATAACGTATTTAAAGAGAATGGGAAAGTAAGATATAGTTAGAAATAGTGGCTTAAGTCTTTTTATATTTGGGTCCTTTTTTGTACATAATGTGGCAAGGATGAAGGTTCCTGATTCCGGGTTCCTAACATTTTTTGTGTAAGTGCAAATTTGGATCAGATTGTTTAAATTGGTATCAAGTTGTCTAAGGGATCTTTGACTATTGTAAGATTAAGAATTGTTTAAGAGCCAATTGGTGGTGGCACAGGCCTTAAATCCCAGCACCCAGGAAGCAGATTGTGAGTTCAAGGCCAGCCTGGTCTACAGTGTGAGTTCTAGAACAGCCAGGGCTACATAGAGAAACCCTGTCTTGAAAAATCAAACCACAAAACCAACCAACCAAACAACAAATGGGTCTGGAGAGATGGCTCGGCAGATAAGGACACCTGTGTTTTCAGAGGGCCTGGCCAGGGTTTGATTCCTAGCAGCCACATGGTAGCTCACTGCCGTCCATCCATAACTCTTTTAAGAATTAGCTCATTTGGCCTGTCGGATAAAATGGAGCTATAGTGTACCTTTCACTTTGAAGTTTTGTATTTTAATACAGTGCTACTCGGGAACTTTTCCCAATTAAAAAGAATATATTGAAGGCATAGAAACTTTGAAACGTTTCATATACTCTTTTCTTGTTTGGTCTGTGGACGGTGTCATTGAGAGAAGTGGGAAGGAGAGGCTGTCAGGAGGAAGTGAGGAACTTTCTGAAGATTTCCCTCGACATCTCCTCCAGCTGGGAATTCCCTCTGAACTTCCAGCAATATTGGACCACTCACTGTGCTTTTAGGTTGTGTCAGCTTATGAGTTCCTTCATGTAGAGCACCCCTCTCCTGTCATGGAGTTGGCACTAATAGAAGGTTTTGGAACTTAAGTAAATGAAAAAGAATGTTGCATATGAAGGAACAGAATACTTAAAGATTATCTGGCACCCATTTGAACTCTGAAGAGAGCTTGGGAAACATCTTAAGACTGGAGTATAGTGTGTAGACAATAGAAAGGCCCTGGCTACAGTATGTCACTTCTGGACTGGAGTTATCTTCAAGAATTTGGGCTTAGGTGCTGCTACTGGCTGCTCCTGTACCACCGGCTGCATTGTGGACATGAGCCTGCCTAGCAGCCCACCCAGGAAGAATGGCTTCTGTTTAGTGGATTGCTCGGATCAAGTCGTGCTTTCCAACCCTGAAATTGTGCAGTGAGGATTTGGTGAACTGCAGAAGTGACTCAGCCCTGCTTTGGGTCATTATAAAGAGCACGTGAGGAAACACTTCAAGATGAAAAAGTATGCTTACCTGTTAGTTGAGAATGCTTCTCTTGTCTTTGTCCATAATTTAATCAGGTGACGATTGATTGAAGTTGGATAGACGCGTAATACCAATAGAGCATGGACTGGGGGTATCAGGGTTGACAGAGTGGAGGACTCATATCCTTACTAGTAGGTGAACCCTTGACTGATTTGGTGTAGAATTGTAATGCCGTATTCCATGCATAGGCAGTTTGAGAGGAGTGCGTTCATGTATGAAAAGCGTTGCGGGCTTCTTTACTAGGTCATTTTCCCCTTTCTGCTTCCCCGCTTGTTTTGACACAGTAGACCTTCCCTGTTGTTACTAAAGGCTTCGGGCGGACGAAGGCTGGGTCCGAGGGGAAGCACACTGACTCTTATGCTGCAGCTTTGCCTTTTTTTTTTTTTTTCCTTTTTCTTTTCTCTTTTTTTGACCATATATCCAGGTTGTCCTCTAAATAGTTCTGTTTTCTTTATTAGACTGATTTTTTTTTTAATTAGCTGAAAAATGATTGATTTTTGTTAGTGCTGGGGATAGAACCCAGGACCTTGGGCATGCATGGTAGATGAGCCTTGAGCGGCACTCTTCAGCCAAGGATGAGTCATCTCTAAGCACTACTCTTTTTAGTATTAGGATTGTCCCTGACACTTGAAAACAAAGCTCAAATGATGCAATCAGTGTGCAATCTGCTGCCTGTGGATTTTAAGGAAAACTTTACATACATACGACATGAACGTTCTCAGATGCAATGGCCGACCTTCCTTCTTTCTCTAGTTTTAGACCTTGTATCTAAAGATGACCCTGATCCTCCTCTCCCTCTCTCTTAAAAGCTGAAATTGCAGGCATGTACCACCATTACCACCATGCTCAGTTCTTGTGGCATTGGGGTAAAGCCTAAGGCTTCCTGCTTGTGTGCTAGGCTGGCATTCTGCCAGCTAAGGTAGATTCCCTAACCCCATTGCTTCCTATAAAGAGAGATTCCCAGGAAGGCCTTTGTCCATGGAGCCCTGCTGCAAAGATGTGTTAAGTAGCTCCTACTTATGAGTAAAACAGTTCATTTGATTTATATACTCTGAATGGTTTTACTTTTTCCTTTTAACCTTTAAATGGAATGAACTTTGCTCGCACTCTGGTCCTGTTCTAACAAGGGCCTCTCAGGCCAACGGTGAAGCCTGGGCCCTTACTCCTGCTGTCCCCTGTGCAATGGCTTATTTTGCAATTTCCTGAGTAGCTGTTTTCCAGAGCAAGATAATTGAAAGAGACTTCTACCTCCTTTCCTTTTACCATAGTACTTTCACTTTTTTTTTTCTTTTTTTTTTAATTCAAGGCTGGTTCTCCTCTCTTATTACTTAACTGTATCACTCTTCTCACGAGGGGCCAAACTCCTTGATGTTCACAGTAACACTGTAAAGAGGTACTTTTTCTGGAGCTTTCAATGTTATCTCTAAAATAGTACCAGTACCATTATGTAATAGAAGTTGGGGAGGGTTAGTGATTTGTTTTTAAAGAGATAATCCTTTACCTCTCAAAAAAAGAGGTGTGAATAAAACTGACTTTTTTTTCCCCCAGTAGGATAAGGAAAACTGAGGGTAAATTAAGTGCAAAACCATGGCACTACTTCTTTAGTGGTTTGAAAAGTGGAGAGTGGGACTTCTTCACAGCCGTAACCCTCAGATAGCTGAAACAATTCTAACTAAAATATTTGTTAACATTTCTTTATTTTATCATGCTTGTTGGATACAGAGGGTAAGGGTGGAGCTATGCTTCATGGCCCATGTGTGGAGGTCAGAGGACATCCTGGCAGAGTTTGTTTTCTCCTTCCACTCTGAAGATCAAACTCAGATTGTCAATCTTGGAAGCATCACTTGTATTCACAGAGCCATCTTGCCAGCCCTCTATTTGTTAATTCTTATTACTGAAATCAGAAGTTCATTCCCCCTTCATTCTCACTTTGGACATGGTGTCTATGGTTAACTATGGAAGAAATTTATATCCATAATCCCAGTACTCAAGAAGGTAGCAGCTGAGACAGGAGGATGAGTGTTCAGAATTTGAGGCAGCTTTGGTTACATAATGAGTTCTTGGCCAGTCTAGGTTTTCCATGAGATTGTGCCTCAAATGAAACAAAACCAAGCTAACAAACAAAGAGAATGGTAACACAAAAAGAAATTGTGTTCTTTCCGTGAGGCTAGGTACTCAGTAGGCGTACTATGAGGAAGACACATGGCACGGCTTGAAAGACCCCTTGCAGGCCTCAGTGTTCTCATATGTAGGGTGAAGAGATAACTGCTCTTTATTCCTGGAGAATTTAGTACTATTTTGAGCAGCATAAAGTGCATTGTGGGGAGTGGGTTATTAAAACTGTGGGTCTAGGCAGATAAGACCTGTTCCCCATAGTGGAGAGCTTTGCCAGATTACAGGGGCTTCTGGTACTGGAGCCGTTTATGTTTCCAGAGAGCCATGATGCTCTCATCCATTCATCTGTGGGATAGAGCAAGGGTATGGTTAAACTAAACTACCTGTCTGTGTTTTAGAGGTCTACAGCTATGGCCCTACTAAGTGCACTCAGTAATCAGAAATGAAGCACTTAATGCCTTTAAGATACTTTTGTTCTCTGTAAAATGAGGATGGTGGTGGTAGTGCTTGCTTTGTTTGGTTATTTTGGAGAATTCACAGGTGCTCGAGCTACATCATATCATGGTCCTTTTTATTTGGTGCAACACCTGACTTATGAGGAAACATTTAGACAGATTATGCTGAAGTCAGTTCTCAGACATCTTGTGTTCTTTCTCTTGCCCATTTCTGGACAGTGCAAAAAACCTCCCATTGTCATAGGACTCCTGCTGTAACTGTCCCAAGGAGGCTCTCAACAAATCTCAAGTAAGTGGTGACCCTTTTATAAAGGAGTAGCTATATTAGTGACATTTAATTTATTGAGAGATGTTTTCTGTGAGGCTGTCATATGTCATTGTCAGAATGAAGCATCTAGTAGCTTCCCTTTTGCCAGAAGTTACATTCTCTGAAAGGAATTTATTATATCCAGTTCTCGAAGAAAGCTGGTACGTGGTTGTGGTAGTGTTTCCTATGTTTCTTTGTTAGAGGTGATGATGGAGCTGCTGTCGTGTTGAAGTGTTTGGCTACTGGTAATTATTGTCAAAGTATAAATCTGAAACCGGGCATAGCTGCACATGCCTGTAGCTTTCAACTGTACAGACACTTGATTCAGGTGCAGAGACACTTGCATTGGCTTCTATTTTAAAAGAATGGCTAGAGCACAGATAACAATATACTCTTAAACCTTCAGTACCTGGGAGGTTGAGGCAGAGTTTAAAGCCAGTCTGGACTACATAGCAACTACCAGGCCAGCCAGGGCTACAGAGGAAGATTCTGACTCAGAAAAGAAAGTAAGAACAAAGGAACCATGCCAACATTCATAACTGATGGCACACTAACTTCAGACAGACTGGAAAGCATCTCATGAAGCATTTCTTTCTCATGGAAAATGGGGTCAGCAGGTGTCTGCAGGTGTCTTTAGTGTGAGGTTAGTAGTTACAAAATTTGTGGCTAGTTTGTTGGTGTCCTGGTCTTTGTTTTGAATTTTATGTATATGGTTATTTTTATGCACTTAACGTCTGTATACCATGTGCACCGCTGGCTCCCCTCCCCCCACCCCCACCCCCGGCCCTGAAGGCCAGAAAGGGGCATCAGGTCCTCTAGAACTGGAGTTAAGATGGTTGTGAGCCATTATGTAAGTGCTCGGAACTGAACTCAGGACCTCTGCAAGAGTAGCTGATGCCCTTAACCACTGAGCCATCTCTCTAGCCCAAATTATTGATTTCTATTTGGCCTTTTCCTTAAAAACCTCCAGTAGCTTCATCTTAACCTGAAAGTGAATTTGGAATAAGGCTCAGGGACACCTGTGTGAACTCTGAGCAGGTTGTACGCACATAGGCTTTCAGGAGTCAGACTTTCAGGATCTGCTTCAGATCCACACAGCTCTCAGTCCTTCCTGAGACAGTGGCAGTTTGCTGGAATGCAGTTTCAGACTAGTTCTTCAGGCAGAAATTGCAGGCTCTTAGGAATGAAGACATAACAAGGAAGGGGTGAAAGTCCCTACACTGTGCATATCAACCCTCTTGCTAGATACCCCCACCACCCTGTGTTCCCTCACAGGGCTCAAGGCAGGTAAGTTGTTGGGAGTTTTTTCAAACTTTGAATTCATACACTAGCATGTAAGCATGTGAAGCTGAGCATAGAGTGATTCTGGTTCTAAGAAACAATTGGAATGTGGCCACATTTGGTGAGTAAGAGTTTGGAGTATCCTTTACTGAGTACTGTGGATGAGATGTCTTCAAAATGTTTTAAAACAGTCACCAAAGCCGGGCGGTGGTGGCGCTCGCCTTTAATCCCAGCACTTGGGAGGCGGAGGCAGAGGCAGGCGGATTTCTGAGTTCGAGGCCAGCCTGGTCTACAGAGTGAGGTCCAGGACAGCCAGGGCTACACAGAGAAACCCTGTCTCGAAAAAACAAAAAACAAAAACAAACAAACAAAAAAACCAGTCACCAAACAGGCAACTTACAAATACCTAAGAGTACTTGCTGAGAGCAGGGTGGATAGAGGTGTGCGTGCGCCTGTGATCCCAGCACTTACGAAAGATCAGTGCCAGTCTGGGCTGCCTGGGAAATTTAAAAAAACAAAAAACAAAAAACCAATCAAACAAACAAAAACCAAAAAAACCAATAACTTGCCTGTGCTGAGCCAGACGTGTGAGGAAGCACAACCTCTTCCTTATCTACAGATGCTTGATTTAGCCCTGGAGATATGCTGTATCAGCTGGCCCTTTAAACGGCAGCAAGGACTGGAGCTGCCATCCTTTCTTATACTCAGCTATATTTGGGAAGCCAAGGGAGGTGGACTGAGAGTTTACAGGGAGGCCCTGGCTCAAAGTAAAAAAAAGAGCAGCTAAACCTAGGCTTTTTACATCGTTTCCTTGTCTGTGAGGATTGGGGTGGTGCCACAGCACATGTGTGGAGGTCAGAGAACCACTTCCTGGAGTTAGTTCTCTGTTCCTAAGGCTAGAACTCAGGCCATCAGCCTGTTTGAAGAACATCTTTACTCGCTGAGCCTTCTCACCATTGCTAACCCAGCAACTTAAGGGTTAAATTCAGGCCTTCATTGATTTCTGGGATACTCAAAATAATGATCGTTGAAAACTACATTTTGTACTTTTATATTCAATTTTACTACTTAGTAGTGATGGTTTTATTTCATTTTTGTTATTTGTTTTTTGAGACAGGGTTTATCTATGTAGTCCTGGCTATCCTGGTACTGGCTTTGTACACTAGGGTGTCCTTGAATTCAGAGAGGCGTATACTGTCACACCTAGTAGCTGTTGTTTTTTCTTTATTCTCATCTCTCATCCTCATTATTGTCCAAGCAGGAAAGTAGAAACAGCTATAGATAATATGGACATAAAAGTATTAAACACCAAAGCTTTGCTATAGAGTATTGGAAAGGAGGAAAGAGATGTTAGTTACTAAAAGCCAATAAACTGCACAAGTGCAGGAGCCTGCTGTCATGGTCACAGTCAGCTTTGCTGTTGTCTGGGGCCTGTGTTGAGCACATGCCTACATTCCTCCACACTGTTTCACTATCCTTGCTGCTGGAGACAAACCACCTACATAGTCATTTCTTTACCATCAGTTTCCATCAGCCATTGGCAGAACCTAATTGGAGCCAAGTGAGAGAGGAATATGGGAAATGTAATTTGTAGGCGTCTGCCTTTTCTACTGTACAAGCAGGTGTGGCTTACTGAGTGCTGTAGGTTAGTGGTTCTCAACCTGTGGGTTGTGACCCCTTTGGCAAACCTCAAAAATATTTACATTATGATTCATAACACTAGCAAAATTACAGTTATGAAGTAGCAATGAAATAATTTTATGGTTGAGGGTTACCACAGCATGAAGAGCTGTATTAAAGGGTCTCTGCATTTAGGAAGGTTGAGAATCGCTGCTGTAGGTGCTTGGGGTGATGAATATTGTGTGGTGGGGATGGGAAAAGGAAAGCATTCCTTCATGCTGAGCACATTGCATCTGTGGAGCAGAGGTGCAGTGATTTTCCAAGAGTCAGTGGGTATGGAAGCAGAACTTCACAGCAGTGCAGGAAGCAGCTTAGTTGCCTATAAAGGATAGTTGGAAAACGGTTGGGGAGGGACACTTGGCTCTCGCCAGTAGGTTGGTTGTTGTGGACATCTATGCCCTGACCTGGGCAAACCAGGAGGGAGCATCATAGTAGGATGAGCTTTGAAGTGAAAGACAGAACTAGGGCTTGGTAATGGAGCTCAAGAAAATTGCCAACTACAAGTTTTAAATTGATAAGCTTATGAGATGAGGCAAGTGATTAGCATAAATAGTAAATAAATAATGAAATCTTATTTCCTATTTTTCTATACAAGCTGAAAAAAAATTATTGTAAAACAAAAAAACAGTTATGCCTTTAATCCTAGCACCCAAGAGGCAGCCTGCTCTATATAGCATGTTCCAAGGTCCCAAGACAACCAGGACTGATGGAAGAGATTCTATTTCCAAAAGCAAAAACAAACAAACCATGAAGGTGCCTTTAGTTCCAGCACTCAAGGAGGCAGAGGCAGGCAGTGTGAGTTCGAGGCCAGCCTGGTCTACAGAGCCAGCTCCAGGACAGCCAGGGCTACACAGAAAGACCCTGTTTCAAACAATGCAAAACAAATAGGGATGGTCTTGTGTAGCCCAGGTTGCATTTGAACTTTCTCCCAAGTATTGGATAAACTGTTTTTTGCTTTGGTCTTTCGCTCTAGGGTTAAACCCAGACCCTTACACATAGACGTACTCTATTGAGCCGTGTTCCTGCCCATTTTGTTGTGTTTTGTTTTATTTTTTTAAGATATAAACTCACTCCATTTTAGCAGATATTTACTGACCAAGGTACTGTGTGCCATGCTGAGGTTAAATGGGAGCTAGATGACTCTCCTGGAGTTAAGTGAAAAATAATTCTTGATATTAGGACCCCTGTAGTTGCGCTGTCTTCGCTAGAGTGTTCACCTCATAGTCCTCTTACATTATAACTTTCTCTCTATCCACTCGGTGACTTCACTTTCAGCATTTACACTGACACCTGGTCTCACTGTTTTTCCCCTCAGATTTTGTGTGCATTTGCGTACTTGTATGTGTCACAGCATACCTGTGGAGGTCAGAGAAAATTCTGTAGAAGTTTGTTCTTTCCATGGTGTGGACCCTGGGGAAGAACTTGGATCATTTGGCCCGGTAGCAAGGACTCTTTTTTTGTTTGTTTTGTTTTGTTTTGTTTTTGTTTCCGTTTTTTCGAGACAGGGTTTTTCTGTGTAGCCCTGGCTGTCCTGGAATTCATTCTGTAGACCAGGCTAGCCTGGAACTCAGAAATCCACCTGCCTCTGCCTCCCAAGCGCTGGGATTAAAGGCGTGCGTCACCACTGCCCGGCTGTAGCAAGGACTCTTAATCGATGAGCTCTTTTTCCGTATGACCATCTTTTCTAATATTGTACTATTTCTCTCACTTGCTGAAACTCTTACCCTGTTTGGTAAAACTTATCTGAATTATGTCTATTTTGTATTCTATATTTCTTTTTGCTAAGCTCTGAGCTTCCTGAGGGCAAACATTCTAAGCTTATTGCTGGTGTAGTGCCTAATACCTTGTTGGCACTATTGGGTGTGCTTTATGGTAATTTTATCAAGTGGTTGGGTGGATGAATGAAGATAAGTAAAAGAGTAGATCTTGGGACCTAAGGGAATACCACAGTAGCTTAAGTCTAATAAGGAAAAGGTGGATGTGAGACTACATAGGGCCATGCTAAGAATCTGGGATTTGGGTTTATGAGCAGAAGGACACTGTGAGCAAGGTATTGACAAGATGAGATCTGTTTTTTTAAAAAGTAACCTGTTGCTTTAGGAAGTTTGATTTATAGAGAGTAAGAGCATAGGGGCATGGGAGGGGACATGGGAGCAGACATGGGAGGTTACAGGATTCGGGTCAGCTCCCTCACAGCAAATGCACTGTCTTTCCTAGATGTTGACGATGAAGTGCCCATGCCTGGGAAGGGACTGATGGTTATCAGGCTGATTATAATGGTGTGCACTTAGGTTTTTATTAGGTTAGTCCGAGATCTCTAAACACCACCGTCCATGGATCTTGCTGACAGGGGAGAGCTGGCGAGGTAGCTTGGCTGTGAAATGCCATTTAACTGGTTTTTATCTGTGTGTACTTTCCCTCCCCACAGCAGGATTTGATGACCCAGCTAGCAAGATGCCAGGTCTTGTTGGCTACTTGCCAAGTACTCTTCCATCACAGTGTTAATGTTACCTTGCTCAGAATTCTCTGTTGCTCACTCACTCACAGTGAATGGCTTTTTTGGTTTGTTTGTTTGTCTTAAGACAGGCTTTCTTTATGTGGTTCTGGCTATCCTGGAACTCACTTTGTAGACCAGGCTGGTCTCAGAGATCCTCTTGAGTCCTGCAATTAAAGGTGTGTGCCACCAGCACCTGGCCCCTCAATGGCTTTTTAAATTCCATTTTTGCATTGTTTGTTTGAGACAGGGTCTGGCAATACAGACAGATCAGATTTGGACTCAGAGAGTCTACCTGCCTCTTCCTCCCGAGTGCTGCCATTAAGGGCATATACAACCACACTCAGCATGATTTTGCCTTTTTTTTTTTTTTGAAGCTTTTTCCAGTGTCTTTTGACTTTCCAAGTTTAGTAACCAATGATAGGGATATTTTGCCTCCTGACATGTTAGTTGGCAAAGTAATAGAGGCAGTCCTTTGTGAAGGTCATTTTGAAAGAGTACTAGTTGGGCACTTAGCATTCTTGACATTCTTACAGAGTGGCACAGGTTTATAGATGTTTTATGAAGTTCTAAAAATCAAATGGCCTTTAGTTAGAAGCTAGCAGATATAAAGCTTTGGCTTCAGACAGCAGTAGGGTGTGTACTTGAGAGATGGAGGGTGCTGTATAAGGGGGATAGTGCAAGAAGGCTGGGTGACTCACAGTTCTGATGCTTTTCATTGTCTGTTCCCTGTAGATCTACTAGTTTAAATGGGGACTTACAACTTGTGAGCCTAGTTGATTTTTATGTGGGCCTGACATAGCTTTTGGCTCTCATAATTCAACTGAGTTGAGTTCTCTGTTAATAAGAAAAGTAAGAGTTGAGTTGCTCAAGTGTTTTGAACTCATAATCTTGGTGGAGTGTGTTTTGCTCCATTTTTGAAATGATCCACTATGTGTGTGCTAGGGTTTGGAGGACAGAGGAGATGAGATGACACCCTGTGTTGCTCTCTGCTTTATTCCCTGTCATGTCCCACTAGCACACACCCCTACCAGTGCACAGTACACTGGAGGTACAGGTGTGCAAGATCACACCTGGCTAGGTTTGTTTTAGAGGTGGGGGTTGCTTGTTTGTTTGATTGGTTAGTTTTTGAGACAGGGTTTCTCTGTGTAGTCCTAGCTTTCCTGGCACTCCCTCTGAAGACCAGGCTGGCCTCTGCCTCCTGAGTGCTGGGATTAAGGGAATGTACCACCACAGCCTGGCTTACACCTGAGTGTTTATGTGGGTGCTGGGGATCTGAATCTGGTACTAAGTGTTCTTACCCACTGAGCCATCTCCCCAGCCCGAAATGGTTTGCTTTTTACGTTGTAAATATAGCTGGAGAGTCTGTAAGCTTACAGATTGACAAATTACTATCAAATAACCCTTCCCTTCAACAAGCAGACACGTAGTCATCTTGTTCTGTTTATTGTATGTGATCCTTCTCTGGGCAGAAAAGTGTCTTCTGTTTAGCTGAATGTCATCGATGTAATGTATCCTTCATAAAGGCTGGAAAGGGTTAATGTGTCTGATGTGGCATCTTGGTATAGACAAGTTGTATTTCACACCTTGCTAGTTAACAAGGGTTAACAGCAGGAAGGCTTGTCAGGTTATAGGTGGCATTTTAAGTGCCAGACAGGCACTTGCATGGAAGCTTTCCCAAGAGGAAATAGAAATAGATGGATTCAGACAAGGGCAGAGTTAGGGTCTGAGAAGGAAGATGGTCAGGATCCGTGGGCCCAAAACCTTCCATATGAAATCACATTAGCCATGCTACCTGTTTTCTCATAAATTTAAGGTCACAACTGCAGTGGCTGGCTTTGCTCTTCAGGGTCCTATGTCACAGGGCAAGGCATAAGGCAAAAGGGAAGCTCTGGATTTGTTGACAGTGGCAGTACAGTGTCTTGTGTGCAGCTCAGAAAGGTATGCATGTTTTTGGTAATTTAGACCAGAAGAGGAGGGGGTATTCTGAAGGGTAGCCAAATGCATGAGGTCAAGGTGATTTTCTCCTGCAGGCAGGTCTAGCTGTTGTTTCTGAAGAGTAGGCTGGGCCTGTTTTCCTTCTTAGTCGGAGGGCTGCACCAGTGATAAGATGTGATTCACTGATCTTCCAAAAAAAATTACAGGCCAAGCACTTTCTTAGGAATGGTGGCTGATAAGGAGGAACTAGTTACTATTCTGGTCTGTTATCTAAAGGGAATCAGGAAGCTGGCATTATATAGAAAAATATGTTTACTATATTCCTCATAAGAACACAACTGTTTTCATATGTTTGGACCTTCCAACAAGATATATTTTACAGTTTAAAGTTGCTCTTGAAGTGTTGAAGGGTGAACAGGCTGTATGAAACAAACAGGCAGGCTCATAAAATCTGCCTGTGGTAGAGACAGAACTTGTTGCTGTAAATCAGTGGGGCTGGCTGGCCTCGAACTCCGGATCCTGCTATCTGCCTTAGCCTCCCTCAGCTACAGCAAGTGTGCACCACCATGCCTTCCTTAAACTATGTCCTCCCCCACACCTCACCCTTCACTTCCCAGTCATACTGCTTCTAGGATTTTGGTTAACCTTTCCCACACTGGCTGGGCACAGGATGGCCCCAGGTCTGAAGTTACTTCTGGGACTGCCACTGCTGGTCAACTTCCGGGCCTTACTGGCTGCCAGTCTTCTGCCATGTGGGGGTTTTCAGTGAGAGGCTGCAGACTATGTTCTTCAGCAGTCCTCTTTAGTTAATCTTGAGAAGAATCTTAGGAATCTTTTCAGATCAACCCAATTTCTTCAGATTTTGCTTCTTATTTTTCTGCCCTTTACCCTCAGCCCACTCCCTTGACAGAGAGTCACAGGGTCATTGATTTAAGTATGGGAAGGAAATTACGGCCTTGAGCACAGGCAGAAAGAATCTGGCTCCCAGCACTTCCTGTGAGCCACCACTAAATTACATAGCTGAGGCCCGACAAGACTTTTCAAAGGAGCGTCCCACACCGCCACCGTGTCAGTGATTCCATCGAAGGCAGTTGTTTGTGCACAGCACTTGTTAAAAGCAGGTTGGACTTGGTCTTTATATGGGAAGCGGATTCCCATGAGGGTGAAAGGCAGGATGGATGTAGGGAGGGAGCAGGAAGATGCCCTTCTTCACTCCAGATCTGCCCTGCTGGGTTTGTCCAAGCACATTCAGAAGCCTTGACTCTCATGGACCAGGGCCCTGGCTAAACTGGTCCGTCATCTTCTGTCTCAGTTTCACTTGTTTGGATAGACTTCCAGAAGAAGGGAGAGGAGAAAGAATTTGAGGGAATAATGGCAACTTGTTTGACTCCTACCTTTAGGCAGTCTTGGGAATTTAGACTGCTAGATGTCTGAGTATTTAGTGTTTTGTTTTAAAAAGCAAAATCATAGAACTGTAAGAGCATGTGTGCATGCATTTTGAGGTAGAGTCTCCAGGAGTCTAGACTGGCCTCTGGGGTTATATGCTTGAGCTTCTTTTCCTCCTGGAATCTAGGATTATAGGTATATGCCTCTATGTCCAGACAGTTTATTTGGGGGTTGAGTCCAGGGTTTAGTGCATACTAGCCAAGTACTCTGTCAATTGAACTACATCCCAGCCCTCTTCCTCCCTCCTTCCCATCCGTCCGTCCATCTGGCTATGTATGTAGCCCAGGCCTCCGAAGTGCTGAGTGTTAGAGTTGCAGATGTGTACCACAGTGCCTGAATCTTGCTATGAAGGCCAGGTTGGCCTGGAACTTACATAGTTCTACCTGTCCCATCTCCAGAGTGCTAGGATTAAAAGTGTGCACCACCAAACTGGCAGCATTTTTTAAAATGTAGAATCCCAGCATGTAAAAGCAGACTATGCTAGAATGTTCTCTTGAGGCTGAGAGTCCTGATGTGCCACCTCTTGAGCCTGAAGAACTTGCAGTTACATCCTTGGTTCCCCAAAGCATGGCTTCTGCACTTGCAACAGTGAAGATTAGTGTTACCTGTTTGCCATGACCCTAGCAGGGGGCCTGGAGGTCAAGAATATGATAAGTGGCCTATTGGAGTCCCAGATATACTTGCTAGCTATGTGAACTTCATTTGCATGTCTCCAAGAAAATTATGTAAAAGTCTATAAGCTTACACAGTCTGAATGTATGCCTCTGTGTCCTGGCTCAGAAGGAACCCAAAATGGGCTTTTTACATTGTGAAAGATGATATTTAAGTAGTAGTAGTATCCTGTCCTGACCTATCCCGCCCGTCTGTCCATCCCCTACCCCAGAGTGTGTGTGGATGCATGTGATGCACATGCTTTGGTGTATGTGTGACAGAGTTGGCTGTTTCCATCATGTGAGTTCTAGGAATGGAACTCAGATTGCCAAGCCTAGGCCTAGCAGTAGGTGTCAGTCTAGCTGGCCCAGTGTTTTCTGTTTTGCCAATAATAAAACAACTTCTTTTTCTCATACAGTCCAGTTTATTTGGGGCTGAGATTGCAGCTCAGATTGTAGAATGTGTGTGTAGCATGCACAAGGCAATGATACTGAGTCCCAGCATCAGTAAAGGCACAAGGGAATACACTTGTAAACCCCAGAACTCAAGAGCTGTTTCATCCTCAGCCTCCACTTGGCCACTGCAGTATGAGACCTTGTCTTAAACAAGGAAAAAAATAAAAAGAGAATTTAGCTTTTTAAAGTACAATCTTCTGTGGAAGATCAAGGAGCAAAGCCTCAGCTTAGCAGATGCGATGAGGAGACGCAAGCACAGTGCAGATGCGGTGAGACGAGACGCAAGCACAGTGGTGCAGATGCGGTGAGACGAGACGCAAGCACAGTGGTGCAGATGCGG
>JADRCD010223283.1:0-37765 GCA_019843815.1 Montemys delectorum
GGACAAAACTTCATCTGGGAAGATGCTCCACACACATCTCACCTCAGGTAGGGGGCCAGAGGATAGAACAAAGGAAGGATATGACCAAAATCCAACATGGTTTGATTGGGGTTACAGGAGTGTGGGTGAGGGGTTACTTACAGGAGCAGAAATGACTGAAATACAGCTGCATCCCGGCGGCCCACCCCAGCATGGTGACAGCACAGCGCTCACTACACAGCTTGCAGGCAGCCCCAGCAGGGTCCTTTCCAGGTGTCTCAGTTGTTCTAAACCTCCTCCAGGCAGCAGGGCTGATCTGAGAGTCCTGCTTTGCAGCTCTGCTTGTCTGAGAGTCGTCTTTTGCAGCTTACTTTGTCTAGCAATCTTTGCAGCTTTTGCTGCTTACTCTCAGCAGAGAGGGACCTAGTGAATCAGGGCGGTTTCAGGGAGCGTTGTTCACCCTCCTGTTTAAAGTGCCTCCCTTCGGTCTCTTAAGACTATGACCTGACTAGTGTGGTGGAGTTCCCTATAGTGATTTGGAACTGGGCTATCCCTTCCCTGATGCCCGGCTGGGAAGTGCAGGGCCTTACTAGAAAGGAAAGGAAAGAGAAGGCAGGTGGGGAATAGACGGGTGACCCTTATCTCTTCTGATCATCCCATTAGATAATGTCACTTAGTGTTTTTTGTTTGTCTTGAGGCAAACATCTTCCAGATTTCATCCCTATTAGTCTGCGACCTTAGACTACTGATTGCGATGAGATGAGAAATGAGGTTTCCAGAATACCTTTGCCTCTGTAACCTTCCCCTATCTAAGAACAGCGGGAGTGTCTTGAGTTCTATGAGCCATACCTCCACAGGGCTTGCCTGACAGGATGAACATGGTCTGAGAGGATGAACCATTAGGATTCGTGTACTCACATGCAGGGCAGATACATTCTCTAAGAAAGTCAGAAAGCAAGTATGAGGGGGTAGGATAACTGGGTGGGTGAGTTTTGACAGGGATGAAGGAATGGATCTTGAGCTCAGCCTAGGATGAGGGTCAACAGATGCCCATCAGTCAGCTAGGACCCTGAGGGCTTTTGTGAACCTGAAGAAAGGAGAGTAAGGGCGGGGAGCGTGTGGAGGATGGAGACTGTATCGCTCTTACAATCTTAACTCGACTGGATTTACAATCCTGGTGCTGGGCCCTGCTGAACAGAAATTCTCTTAGTTTGTGTTCATTTGGGAGCTAGTGTTAAGATGACAGGAAGTGGAGCTAGGGGATGGCTCAATGGACTAACAACTTGTACAAGCATGAGGACCTAGGTTTGGATCTCCAGTACCCTAGCATGGGCATGGCAGTGTGCATTTGATAACCCCAGCACTGATACATATGGCAAAGATACATGTGTCCCAGCACCCATTGATCCAGTCTATCTGGAATGGCAAGCTCCTCCGTTACTGAGAGACCTTGTCTCAAAAAATGTGAGAGGGGCTGGAGGGATGGCTCAGTGGTTAGGAGCCCTGGCTGCTCTTTCAGAGGACCTGCATTAGATTCTCAGAACCTACACAGCAGTTCACAACTGTCTGTGACTCCAGTCCCAGGGGATCTGATGTTCTCTTCTGATTGCTGCAGGCACTGATATGCATGTGGTGTATGTGCATATATGCAGGCAAGACACTCATTCTCAGAAAATAAAAATAAATAAAATTAAAAAAAAATCAGGCGAGGGAGATAAAGCAAGATACCTGGTGTTCACCAGTGGCCTCCACCTGTGAGTGTACAGGCGTGGAGGCACACACACATGCATGCATGAATGCACACAGGAATCAGCTAACAATGTACACGTCGAATTATGTCACACTTGGTACTTGCTCTGCTGTGGCTAGGCCTGCCGGGCAGTCCAAGCTGTGAGCTTCCGAGCAGTACAGTTGCAGCCACCACACTCGTTCTGCCATCTGCCTCAGTTACCTCAAATCCCCACTAGATCACACAGCGAAAGATGAAGGGCATGGTGACAGTGGCCCACCATCAGCCTAGATACACTTGCTTTGTTCCTGGAAATACCCAGGTGAATCTGAGCCTGTTGTTTAGCAGATGGAATGACCAGGAGTGGGTTCTTCAACATTTTCTGAGCCTCATTTGCACATCTGTGAAATGGGAAGACTCATAACATGTTGTTTAAACTGGCATTTAAGGTCTTTTTTAAAATTTATAATTATCTCCCCATGGCTGTGATGAGGATTCAGTGTGATGATACAGGTAAAATGTTGGCTACAATCCTGCTGCTGTGGCAACTCAATGTTAACTAAGGAGGAGAGGGAAGACTTTTTTTCTTTTGACCTCATTCAGTCCTGCAAAAACTGGGTTTCTTTCTGAAATCACCCTCAGGCAGGATTCCACCAGCTCCCCAGAATCCCAACAGAAGGCATGAAGCTCTTGGTATAAGACAAGGAGAGAGGTTTCACAAAGATTATTTCAACACCAGGATTACCAAGTGCAGGAAATGGCAATCAGACCCTAAGGATGTCTGTGTAGGTACTAAAAGGTCCCCCGTCTTGGGGTTTCACAGGTTTTCTTTCTGTGGTCATCTCCACCTGCAGAGCCACAGAGAAGACGTTACCTCCATCCTAAAAAGAGGTTAAACGGAGGCACGAAAAGTCTCCACATTTACGTGCATCATTTCCCCTCCTCTCCAAAGGGAAACAGGTAATTACAGGGCTAGAGATGGAACCCTTACCGGAGAGATGTGGAACTGGGGCGCTGACTTCAGTGGACGGGGTTGTGCTGAGCCCAGTGACTGTCCTTTGTTTGCCCTGTGCACTCTCTAGACTAGTCTGACGGCCCTCAGTGAATGCCTCCAGGAATTCGTATGTTGTAGATAAAGCCCTGGATTAGAAAAGGCTCTGTACTCTAATCTCTGTCCAGCCTAGCCTGCTGCACACCCTTGAGTCACTTACCCTAAGACAGTACATGAGAAACCCGGGAAGAGTTGAGCAATACCTATGGTTGTCATTCCTGACTGTGAATCTCAACACTCCCCCCGACACACACAACCCCCATGTGTGTGTGTGTGTGTGTGTGTGTGTGTGTTATGATGTATGTGGCACATGTACTTGCTAGTATGTACTAATGCATGTTTGATGTGTGTGCAACAAGCCCGTGGAAAACAAAGGTGGATGTTAAATGTCTTTTCTTGATCTCTCTCTCTCTCTCTCTCTCTCTCTCTCTCTCTCTCTCTCTTTCTCTCTCTCTCTCTCTCTTCTCTCTCTAAGACTTTGAGTCTTTCACTGAATCTGAAGGTCATCCATTCGGCAAGGCTGGCTAACCAGGGCCTTGCCTGTGCCCTCTTTGCACCCTAGCCCTGATGTTAGACAGCCTCTCTACCCACAGGTTTTCTGTGGGCTCTGCTATTGGAACTCAGGTCCTCAGGCTCATATTGTGGGTGCTTACTGGCTAAGCCGTCTCCCCAGCCTTTGGACTGACTGATCCAGTGTCCAGAGACCTTCTCAGTGTCAGAGAGGATGGGATCCATGATGGGAGCTGTGCTCTGGCCCTTCACTGCCTGCTGGACATGCCAGTTGGGAAGCAGGGCAGGGGCTGCAGAGCATGTGTTGCTATGGTTGGGGAGCAGGAAGCTGCTTACGTGGGCAAGTGGGGGCGGTTACTGTGGCCTCAGCTCAGTGACAGCCTAGCTGGCACAGGGCAGAGAAGGACACTTTTCTCTTTTTCTTGCCTCATGATTTGACTGGAACATCTCTTCTTCAGTCCCTAACCAAGAGCTACACCATCAGATATTCTGGGTCTCAGGAAGAGACTTGGGACTTCACTGAAGTAAGTCAATGGCTTTCCTGGGTCTTTAGCTTACAGATGGCAGATTGATACATATCTATCTTTCATCTATCTATCTATCTATCTATCTATCTATCATCTTATCTATATTTATTTTCTGTCTTTCATCTATTTATCTTTCTATCTTCTATCATCTATCTTTATATCTATCTATAATCTGTCTGTATATCTATCTTTCCTCTATCTACATATCATTTATCATCTATCATCTATCTAATTTTATCATCTATCTATTTACCTATCTATCCACTTATGTACAACTGTTTCTGTTTCTCTTGAGAATCTAGATACAGAAAGAAAGCCTCCAGGAGTTAATCTTTGCCCTTGGCATTGTGAGTAGTCAAGTCACATGATATGAAATATAGAGACTCCATTTATTCTAGAAGGAAGAGAGGAGATAAACTAGGATTCCAGAACAAGCCAAGTACAATGTAGGCCTCACTACTCAAGAAAAAAAATTCAAAGGCCCGAGGAGATGTCACAGTGGGTGGCATGCTTTTTGTACAAGCATGAGGATCTAACTCCAGCTCCCAAGTCCTCACATAAAAACCTGGATGTTTCTGAGGAGAGGGGAGTGGGGGTAGGTGTGGGACAGGAGAGGAGAGTGAGGGAGTAGGAAGAGAGGAGGGAGGGGAAACTGAGATCAGGATATAAAGTAAATAACTAACTAAACAAACAAAATAAACAAAACAAACAACAATAACAACAACTAAAGACTATGGTTTGAACTTGTAATTTCAGCACTGGAGGGAGAGGGGCAGAGAGTACTGGGGACTTGGTACCCAGCCAGTCTAGCCAAAGCAACAAGCTCCAGGTTTAATAAGAGTCCTTATTGGATGGTGGAGGGCAATAGAGGGAAATATTGGCTATTAATCTCTGGCCTACACATGTGTACATATGGCTGTAATCCCCTCAGCACAGGCACACACACACACACACACACACACATCCCAACTACAGTGAAAGAAAGAATTTCAGGCCGGGCATGGTGTTGCACGCCTTTAATCTCAGCACTTGGGAGGCAGAGGCAGGTGGATTTCTGAGTTCAAGGCCAGCCTGGTCTACATAGTGAGTTCCAGGACAGCCAGGGCTATACAGAGAAACCCTATCTCGAAAAAGCTTAAAAAAAAAAAAAAAAAAAGAATTTCAGTTTTGAGACTGATGAGTTTGCACTTGATTCCAGTGTGCCCTAGACCAATAGGATGTATTTTTTCCACCAGGCTAGGTCATGTAAAGTCAAACCACACGTAATGTGGCTGTTGGCAATGGTCAGTGGTCATGTCAGAAATGTCCCAGCCATGGCCCTTATGGCCTCCTTTAGAGACAAGTAGTCCACTACCATAAGAACCACATCTCCAGGCCTGGGGCCATGGCTGGTTGGTGACAGCCTGGTGAACACAGCTTAGTCCCGTTGCTTAGAAGGTATCTCCGGTGGTTTGAATGAGAGTGGCCCCCATAGGCTCATAGATTTGAATACTTGGTCTCCAGGTGACGGAACTATTTGGGCAGGAATAGGAGGTGTGGCCTTGTTGAAGGAGCTGTGTCACTGGGGGTGGGCTTTGAGGTTTCAGAAGTCTCTGCCATTCCCAGTTAGCTCTGTCTGTCTGCCTCCTGGTCGTGGATCAGAGGCAAGCTCTCAGCTACTGCTCCAGTGCCATGCCTGCCTGTTTGTTGCCCTGTTTCCTCCATAATGGGGGCTCATGGATGCCCCCTCTAAAATTGCAAACAAGCTCCCAAATAAATACTTTTCTTTTACAAGTTGTCTTGGACATGGTGTCTCCTCACAGCAATAGAACAATAACTGAGATAATATCCTAGAGGGCCTCTTGGGAATAGCAAACCTGAGAGGGGCTAAGGAAGAGCTCCTCAGAGCTGGACCTCCCAAACTTAGAACTTCCTTCTCAGCGACATTGCGAACTTGAGAAAAATAGAGTACAATGAAAACCATAAATGAAATACTCATTACTTGCCAGGAAGTGGTAGAATTCCTTCTGCGACCACAATGGTACCATGTGCTGCTACTTCAAGTAAGTGATTAGTGGGTTTCAATTTTTAAAATAAATAAGCCAGCCAGCCACTGACCCTTCGCTAAATTGTCTGTTGTCACCATCTTTAATCACTGCCTGGTAGGCATATCATTCCATTCCGCAAACCTGTCGTCAGCAGCCGGTGGCAGCTCACGCTGCTCTTTCTTACATTTATCTCTTCATGGATGGTTTGACTGTGACCTTTTTCTCTGGCTAGTAAGACATAGCAACTCAGGACTGAGAAAGAATGTGAAGTTTACAGTTTATGTTTCTTCCCGGCAACAGAGGACTCTGATAGGGGACACATGCAATATGAACTTACTTTCAGAATTATTTTAATCTCAATTTAAATAATTTTTAATTAAAATTTTTTTAATAAAGTTAACTGTAACAGTAATTTTTTTTTTTTTTTAAAGATTGGAGTATGCATTTGGGTGAAAGAGAACAAGGAAATTACCTCTACAGAGGAGGTAACCCATGTGGCCGGCCTGCTGCAGGTCACCACCAGGGAGTCTTCCAGTACTCACCGGGGCATGCTGCCTTTCTCACGTCCAGCCAAGAAGACACAGCTGTGGCAAAGAGGCTCTGAGCTGGCAGTTTCGGTGTTCCCCTAGGCAGCAGGGACATCTGACACAGCTCTGTAGTTTGGGGACACTTTTCAAGCTGACCATACTTTATACTTTTCGGTTCCATTTAGAACTCCTTAAGATTTGTCTCAAATGTCTTTAACAGCCTGCAGGCTCCATCAGGCAGGCCCGTGCCCTAGACTATTCCACATAGAGGATCAGAAGCTAATATGTGTGTGTGCACACAGGCACTTCTCCACCCAGTAAGCCATCTTCCTGACCTTTTTTTTTTTTTAATTAAAACACAAATATGTTCTGGGATAGTATATAAAAATTATATGGCCCACTAGTCTTAGTCCATTTCATGCTGCAATAACACAATATCGCAGACTGGGTTATTTATAAAGAACAAAAATCACTTGGCAGGATTCCCAGAACCTACTTAACGATAGAAAGGGAGAGAGAACTGAATCCACAAAGTTGTCCTCAAACCTCCACATGTGCACCCACATATAGACGACATGCATACATACACAATAACAACAACAACAACAACTACTACTACTACTACCACACACACACACACACATTTTAAGAATCCGTTTGTCTCCTGGAGACTGACATATACAGGCTGCGCAGGCTGCAGCCCTTTAGAGCCTTCTGCAGCATCATAATGCGTCTGAAGGCCCTCATGGAACAAGATGGCAAACCAAATGCAACAGTGATCGCAGGAATGTCTGTTAAAAGTTCCTGTGAAGGTCCCTTGTAAAAGTCCCTTTAATACCTCCTTTTTTGTTTGTTTGTTTTTTTGAGACAGAGTCTCACTTTGTAGCTGAGGCTGGCCTCAGACTTATTATGTCACTCTACCTGGTCTTAAACTCAGAATCTTCCTGCTTCGGCCTCCGGAGGGCTGCTGGGGTTTCCGCTCTAATGCCCACCCGGACACTGTTGCACCTAGGCATTAAGTTCCCAGTACATGAATGTTGTGAGCATGTTGCAACCACAGTACCATTCCCATCCCAAGTATAGCTCCTTCTCCACCCTCAGTGGACCGGATAATCTGGACAGAAAGGAGAAAGCCGGGCAGCCAGAACCTGCGGTGAGGCAGTGGAGAGACCCGAGGCAGGTGGGGACTCCTAGGGCACATTCCTGTGGAGGCTCGGAGCCTAAATTAAAGGTAGAAACGGAGAAGTGCCTTGGAGGTCATCGTAAACGTCACTGTTTATGTGGTTTCAGAGGCGAGGGAGAAACATTGCCCCCCAGAAGATTCAGGCTGGAAAAGGCAGTCTTGGAATCGACTCTGGGGCTTCTCAGCTGTGGTTTGTCACTTTGAAGTTCCCAACTCACTCTCCTGAGGAACTGGGCGGCTCTGAGTGCTTGAAGCCAAAGTTTCATGGAACAGAAAAAGCTAAGCGCCTCCCGGCAGGCAGGAAGGGCTTGGTAACTTTAGTCTGTTGGAAACTTGTCAGGCAGGAGGGAGTATGGGCTGTGTGTGCTTCAGCTAAAGGGTAAGATTGCATCCATCCTTACAGTGGACAGGGAAGGAGATGGGATGAAGCCTCAGACAAGCGGGGAACAACCTTGAGAGGAGGTGGGGTCGCCACAGAGGGTTTCCGCATCCACAAATTCTTTCTGCTAAGGGGGAAGATGAGGGACACTGGCCTAGAGAACAGGCCCTAGAGATCCTAGGCTTGTGGTTTCAATTACCCGGTTAGTCATTGGTTTACTGTCATCCAAGTTTAATAAGCTTGTGACCTATGAGAGAGAGGAAAAAAATTACCCAAGTTTATTTGTGTGTTGCCACCCTGGCTGTGTAGGATTCTCCAAGGCCACTAGACCTGAATAACTAGGGTTTAGGGACCCTATCTGTTCTATCTTTGGAACTCTGGTCTCAAGGGCAGGGCCTCAGGCACTAGCCCATCCAGTTAAGCTGGAAAACTTTTCAAGAGCCAACAGTTTATAAACAGCTCAGGGAGAGGCTTCAGAGCCCAGTGAGCCTCTAAAGGTAGTAGAATCCAGATTTTCAAGCGCTGAAAGGATGGAGTGGGATGGGGGGCTAGGACCCTGATGGCCACTGGGCTGCTCACCCAGTTTTACTCAGGGAGCAACAGAGTCCCTATGGCCCCTGAAGTCCCTACCAATGCCCTGAGAGGAATGAAGGTGCTGGGCTGGCACCCTCTCCAGGGTAGAACTAGGCAGGGTTTTGTGCCCGGAGACCTTGGAGCAAAGCCTGAGTTCAGTGTGCACAGCCTCAGCTTCCAGGATGAGAAATTCGATCCTTCTGACTGGAACACTCGGCTCTTTGTGCCTTTCACCACAGGGGTGTCCTGCTCCTGGCCAGCTCCACTTGCTCTGCTCAGCCTCCTGGCTTCAGCCTCCCTCCTGAGCACCTGATGGCTCTCGGTTTACTGTGACTCACTGCTCTTATATCTGTCTGAGCTTTTATTTTCAGTATTTCACTGTAGCTGCCGTGACCCAGCTCCCAGGCAGGACTTTCCACTGTTGAGGATGCCAGGCCAGCAGAGAGAAGACCTCCAGCCCATCTGTCATATCTGAATAATTTCATACACACACACACACACACACACACACACACACACACACACACACGTCTCTCAGCCACCTGGGCTATTTTCATTTCCTTAAGCAGTGAAAGCCAAAGGCACCGGCCAGGCTGTTTTTTCCCCCCCTTCAGAACCTCTTATCACCTGTACATGCCAGGAGTTCACCACACTGGTTTCTCTCTGAGGCCACCTTTGCAGTGGCTTCCTCTATCTACAGCCAACTTCCTGTTGTCTTCGAATTCTGTCTGAGTTCTTAAGGTTTCAGTTCAGTAAAATGCAAGAGCAAGCTGGGCCTGGATGCACCTTGGAGACCGAACTAGGGCCACAGTTTGGGCTCCATATGAAGATCCTGTTGTGGGAAAAAAAAACCAACAACAACAAACCCCCAATCAATCAACTAAACAAGAGTGCTCCGGAGGACACAGTGTACTTAAATCACCCAAGGTGAGGTCCGTCTAACAAGAACACCCCCTACCCCCCAAAAAAACATCAACAACAAAGAAACCCAAGGTCAATTAAACTTAAGAAACAACATACTCTATCCCATTATTTTGTGACTCAAACCACATATTTATATATTAAAGGTTCTGAGAAGTTTTATCGAAAATCCTGTTCTCCTTTACAACCCACCATCTCCTAAACCCAGCACAATTCTGACCACGACTCTTCTCATTTAATACCTATTTATAACCTCAAACACCTAATTAATGTCTTCTGGACTGTATTTTAGGAAATTATCCAGCAGTAGTTTTTAAACTAAGGAGGCACCTGATCCTTTAGAAGTGTGTTTAGGACATAAGTGGCATTTTGGATTGTCACAAATCTGGTGAAATACTAGACAGTTAATGTGTGTACATCTATGCGTGTGAGAATGCGTGTGTGTGCGCATGTGCGTGCACGTGCGCACGCGCACGTGCACGCAATGCAACCTGGTTTTAAGCCAAAAAGACCTGTCCCTTCATCCCCAAGTGCCAGTTCATTCTCTGGTCCATTGGTGAGCAGGATTGGATGTGTACTCGGTACAGCGTTTCGAAGCTCTCTGTGGTTCAGATATCCCTTGCTGTCCGTCCTCTGGGCCCCCTTCCTTGCGGAGTTAGGTGCAGGCGTGGAACATTGAGTCCCTCCCTGTTTTTCCTCCATCTCCAACCCCCACCCCCAGTTCCTGGAGAGAGTCCACTTTTGGTTTTTGTGGGTCTGGGCCCATTTGGAGTTGGCAGAAGCAACCAGAAGGCTTCGGTTTGTGGCTTTATCTATTCTAGAGGAGAAAAAAAGGGGTGTGGTTCAATTGGTCCCTGGGGAATGCTGGGGAAGCTACTGTACTTTTTTTAAAAACAGCTTTAGCTTTTCAGAATGGAAAGGAAGGACCGAAGGCCTTAGAGAAGCGTTTACCTGGTACCTCGCCAAGGTCAGGCGACTGGAGAAGAACTGTGAGAACAGAGAGTGGGCCTTTGCACCTCTCCAGAATAAGGAGCTGCAGCGGGAAGGTCCCCAACACACCGAATTTGCAGCTCAGAATCACTAAACTCTGTATCCCTGCTTGGGTCGAAACAGAAAACGCCCATGGCAACTGGCAAATGTGCCCAAAGAGGCAGCGTGTGGTTTATGAAAACAAGGGGTGGCTCCCGGGGCACCGGTCTGGGAATCGGCTGGGGCTGGGGTGGACCTCAGGCCAGGAGCCCGCGAAGCTCGGCTGCGGGCCAGGATCCCTGATGCATGCGGCCGGGCAGTCGGGATCGCCGAGCAGCTGCCGAGTCCCCGCGGGCCGCAGGTGCAGTCTGGCTTTGCATCCTGGAGCAGGACGCTGGGGAGGAGGTGCACAGTCGGAAGGCCTGCAAATTGGTTCCTGCATTCTACTGGGGAAGTCGCGGGCCACGGAGCTCAGAGGAGAGGGCAGCCCAGGGATGTGGGCACGTGGATTGTTTGGATGCCTGCCTCTCTTTGCTTGCTTCCCTAGCAGGATGTATGGAGGAAGGAGAGCTAGGCCATTTTTAAATTTTTGAGAACGGACCGGCGGTAGTGGTGTATGCCTTTAAAACCCCAGCATTAGCGAGGCAGAGGCAGAGGGATCTCTGTGAGTTCAAGATTTGGTCTACAGATTAAGTTTCAGGACAGCCAGGGCTACACAGAGAAATCCTGTCACAAAATACAAGCCAGCCAGCCAGCTAGCAAGCAAACAAACAAGCAAATTGAAAGTGACCTTAAGGGCAATGTCCTACCAGTTGTAATGCTCAGTAGTCCTCGATTTTACAGACCCAGACCCTGAACAAGGAGAGAAGACATTTTAGTCGTAAATCCTGGTTAGTGGTCAGGCCAGATAGAGAGACCTGCTGCTCCTGCTCCTCCCATGTGCCCTCCCTCGTGCCTTCACACCGTCACCATGGTTTTCCCTTTAAAAGTACCCACTGAAACAAAAGTTTGTGGATTTTTCCCAGTGTTAAAGTTATAGCTGGCTCTGGTGGTACACACCTATAATCCCAGCATGCGGGAGGCCGAAGCAGGTAGGTCATGAGTTCAATAAATTATAAAATTTATTATAAAATTATAAAAATTATAAAAACTGCAAAAGACCCTCTCAATATTAAATGTCACTGTCCTTCAAGACCATTTGAGAATTGCCCAGCTCTTTGGCAAAAGGTATCTTTAAATCAGCTTCTCATGAATTAGAGGCTACACATTTATAACTACAAAATTAGATGACTCTGCAAGGACATGAGAGACTAGGAATTAGACACACTCCCTGGTGCACACAGATAAGGAGAGGGTCCAGGCTAGGCAAGAAATGTCTGCTATAGCCAGCTTCTGCCACAACCTTAAGCCTGGCAGCTTTTGTCTCCCACCAGTCAGCCCAGCCCTGCTGATGGATAGGCTCAACTGCATCAGGACAGAACACGCCGCAATTTCAGACAAACCCACCACAAAGACAGTCATGTCTTCTTAAAAACACAACCCTCAAGAAAAGCCAGTTTCCGTTTTCCTGAGCCCCCTCTCCGGTCTGCAGAGGGCCTTTTCCTGTGTGTGTCCGCTGAATATGTGTGTTTCCTTACCTCCAATAAATGGCTTTTCTTCTGCTGATTCTGTCTGCAATATTTGAGATTTCCCTGCTGCTACCTGTTTTAAATTCTTTAACTGGCAGAGAAATAAATGCGATTTCTCTGTTCAATAGAAATGCAAATCACATTTGTCCATGGGGGGGGGGGGAACCTCCCCAAATAAATAACCCCAAAATATCCCCAAAGATTTTGGGGCCCCACAGGACTTTAATCACATTTAATTTTTTTACAGCCTTCCTTTTTATTCTCTGACTGAATATTTACCCCTACCTTGTATTTTGTCCCATGTTTGCCCCTGTAGATTTCCCTAATTAATGAATGATGTAAATCACTGACACATTCACCTCTTGTCAAGACATGTATCTGCCCCACTCCCCACCCCCCTATAGACCCTCTACTAAGCATGGCACACACACAAACACCCATTGTTGACTCTGACCCAAGTGGGTTCCTCTGGCGCATCTTCTTGACAGCATGGAACTTAAGGACATTTATGCCCCACCTTTGCCACATTAAAAAAAAAAAAAAATCTCTAATTCAGAAATAAGCTACAACTCAGCCTTTCTCTCCAAATAACCTCTATCTTTCTCTTGTGTATTTTACTAATGTCATATCTATGGTCCGAGGCTGGGGTCTTGGCCCTCAGAATGCCTGCTGTGTCTTCAGCTCTACTAGGACCCTCACTACCCAACCCCATACTGCATAGCTCACAAAGGAAGGCTCAACATAACCAGTCCACCGAGAGCCCTGTCTTGGCCAATTTGACAAGGAGAATTACAGTGACTATTTCGTGAGGCAAGAGGGAGAGGGAGCACTGGAGCTGAGGGGTCAGTAGGTAAACAACTAGAATAGCCGAGGAACTCCACGAGGGAGCATGAAGGAGCTAACAGGAAGGTGGATGTATTTATTTATTTAGACAAGGTCTTGCTATGTGGCCTGGGCAATTCTCCTGGATTAACCTTCTGAGTGCTGGAATCACAGACACGTGCTAGGACAACTGATTCAGCTACTTATTTTACGGTGCTGGGAATTGAATTCAGAGCCTTGGATATCAGACAAGCACTCTGCTGCTTGACCCCCAGCCCCCAAACACCCCAGCACTTGCTTTTTAGAACTCTGATCTTGGAAGACTCTGGGTTCTGGAGCTACATTCTGGACTGTCATGCAACAAACTCGCATGGCTTCCACCTGGCCGCCCCAGGTGGCTTTTCCCAAGTTACCTTGGCACACATCTTTGGGATATGGCTCAAATGTAGCCTCAAAGGAACCCCACAATTCCTCAGTTGGGCTTCAAAGAGACCCTACAATTCCTGAGAGCTATTTGCATGTGTCTACTTCTTCCAATCAAAAGCTCTTGACTCACCCACTCATGCTTTCTTTTGTTTGTTTGTTTTTTGGTTTTTTTTTTGGTTTTTTTTTTTTTTCGAGACAGGGTTTCTCTGAGTAGCCTTGGCTATCCTGGAACTCACTCTGTAGACCAGGCTGGCCTCGAACTCAGAAATCCGCCTGCCTCTGCCTCCCAAGTGCTGGGATTAAAGGCATGTGCCACCACCGCCCAGCCCACTCATGCTTTCTAATAAGTTAATAGTTAAGTAATAATAGGATAATCTGTCCCGGCCTGCGGGGTTTAGTTATTAGGGGAGTCGAGGGGGATCATGCCTGTGGGGAAGAATGGACGAGAGAGAGGAGGAGACCATGCAGATTTGTCAAGGTCTACTTTACTAAGAGCAAACTGCTCAATATATACTTCACAGGAGGGAGGGGGAAGGGAGGGGTGGGGAACAATGGGTTCACTGCAGGATCATCCATCTGGAGGATGCTGGCAGGGGGTTCGGAGGAAATTTCCTCTTGGTATACTGCCTCCTGGTAAACAGGCACAGGATGTTTTTAGCCAAGGTAAATGTCAGGCAGTTCTCAGGCTAGCTGAGGGGCAGGGGGTTGGGTGGTCATGCCTTGGCTCCCAACAATAATCATTCTATAAATAATGAAAAGTGTATCCTACTGTTGGTAGGAATGTAAATTGGCTTAGTCATTATGGGAAACAATATAGGGGTTCCTCAAAAATCTACAACTATAAAGCTACAGTGATTCAATAAGCCCACTTGTAGAGAGCCGCACCCAAGCCGGCAGCCTCCATTACAAGATGGCACCGGCATCCAGTTTCTTCTCCCTGTAACACGTAGTCTGCGCATGTGCCTAGGGCCAGAGCGCGCCAAGTCTCAGCCCATCTGTGCATGCGCTAGGGCCAGAAAGCACCAAGTCACAGCCTATCCCGAGGCGTCTCATGAGGTAATGAGCAAACAGCCAATCAGAGATGAACACACTGCTCCAGGGTGTATATAAGCAGTGCATTTTCCAGGGCTCGCTCTCTCCTCGCCACATGGTAATAAAGGTTTGCTGCAGAAGGATCCTGTGTGTGTGTCTGTGTGTTCCTGCCGGCGGGGAAAATAGCGCGGACCACACCCACTCATGGATATCTATTCCAAGGAAGTGAAATGAACATGTGGAGAAGCACACCCGCACTCTATGTACATCGAAGCTGCACCAACATAGGTGACCATTAACAGGTGAATGCACAAGGAAAAGGTGGAGTTGGGGGTGTGGCTCAGTGGTAGAACACTTGCCTTAGCATGCTCAAGGCCCTGAGTTCAATCCCTACCACAGGAGAAGTAAATATGATCTGTCTGTCCATCTATTTACTCTTCAACCATGAAAGAGAAGAAGTCCTGTCTTATGCTGAAACATGGACGGAACCAGGGGAATGAAATGGTAAGGGAAATGAGGTACAGAAAGACCAATGTATGTTCTCATTAAAGATGGATGCTTTAAAAAAACTTGTCTTAGAAGTAGAGAGTAGCCAGGGACTTTAGGCGTCTGGGAAGGGTGCACAGGGAGGGAAGGGTGGGGAGACACTTAAAAGGAGAACAGCTGGATACAGAATTATTTCTAATATTCTAGAACAGGATAGGGTAACTATAATAAATTGCAATTAATCAAATACTTCAAATAGACAGTTAAGAGGATGCTTTTTGTTTTTGTTTTTAGATGATGTCTCATTATGTAGCCTTGGCTGTCCTGGAACTCACTATGCAGACTAGGTTGGCTTTGAGCTCAGAGATCCACCTGCCTCTGCCTGACAAGTGCTGGGACTAAAGGTATGCGACATCATGCCTGGCTGAAGACGATTACTTTAAGATAGGACCTCATGTAGTCCAGGGTGGCCTGAGACTCACTGTGTAGAAGAGGCTGGCTTCAAATTCCTGATCCTCTTAGATAGTGGGATTACAGATGAGACTCATCTTTCCCAACTTCTGTGGTTCTAGGAATCAAAGCCAGGACTTCCTGCATGCTAGTCAAGCGCTCTGCCCACAGAGACAGGGATCCAGCCCTTCCTCAAGGATTTACTAGGAAAAATATGTTTCCTTGGTTATCCTAGCCCTTCCTCTGCTTCTCTCGGTCATTCATTTCTTTTTCTCATGTGCACATCACAGATCCCAGGATGAATAAGGCAATGTTTAAGCTTTGAGGAAGCTCTCAATCCTGCAAGTGCCGTGAGAGACAGTGGGGTTTGTGCAGGGGTGAAGTGTGAGGGCGGGTCCAGTGTGCATCAGTCGGGACCGGATCTTGGGCTATCTTGGGTGGGGGTAAGAAGGAGCTGTGTGGCCTTGGCTGGTAGCTTTTCTTCACTGGTTTTCATAGTTCTGGCCAGGAACCACACGTAACTAGAGCCACATGTTCAACTTGGATGAATTAAATGTCAGCCTCACTGAAATTTGGTGCTCCTTCTAATGTTTTTGGTGTTGTAATGCCTTTAATTTTTTTTTTGGTCTTTAAATATTTGTTAATATAAGTTGCTATATTTAACTCTATAGTCTGTAAGATTTAAACATTGAGAGACGTCTGGTCTTGATTTTTAAAACAGAGGATTTATTTTTGGATTTTTCCATGAGAACACAGCTTCGCTCCTCTAGGTTGGGCTCAAAGAGCATTCAGTTTTGATTTTAATGAGAGATGGCTGTAAATTTTGTGTTTTTAAATTTTTTTTTTTGGTAGGATTTATGTAGCCCAGATTGGCCTCAGACTCACTATACAGCAAGGATGATCTCAAACTACTGGTCCCCTGTCTCTCAAATACTATGACACCGCCAAGGAGCACCACTCCACGTGCTCACTGTCATCTTACCTGGTTTTAGGACACATAAGGAAAGTGTGTGGTAACGGAGAGTAGCAGTCCTTATTTGTCACCCACTAAACTTCAGTTAGAATAAAGTCCTTGCCTTGGTCTTTGTCCTAAGTGCCCCATCACCCAGGGTAGTGAGGATCTGGGGAAGGAAGTTCCCTTAACTAGAGATGGATATCCCAGGGGCCACACGTAGTCAGGCTGTGTGCATACGAATGCAGCGGTGCACTCAAGGCCTGTGTACCCTGTACAAACAATGGTACCCTAGGCAGGCCTATGTCCCTCTTCCACCGGGATCACCACCAGTGTTGGAGGCAGACCGGCAGGTCTGGTCATATTTATTTGGGGTAGGGGCTGTAGTGAGAAAGAGTTCCTGGGACATTTTGTAAGGTTTGTTACAGATTCTGTTTTTGTTTTGTTGTTGTTATTATTTTGTATTGCTGTTTATTTATTTTGGACACAAGTTCTCATCCTCCTGCCTCAGCCTCCTGAGAGCTGGGATTACAGGTCTGTGCTATCACTCCTGGGTTCTGCTTCTTTTATGGCACACACAAGGACCATTCCTACCTCCAGAGGCTGAGGGTGCAAGGGCCAGCTACATTTCTTGTGGTTGTTTTGGTTGCGGACTTCCTACAGGGAGCAGAGATTGTCCTCTGGTCCTCACCCTTGTACACTGAGGCTAGGCATCCTCCAGACGCAAGCAGGGCTCTCCTGGCTGGGTAGCCCCAGGTTTCCTTGGAGTGGCTCATCCAGGCATTCCTGAAGCAAGGTGGGGTGGGGTCATGCTGATCCAGGAGCTCCTCCACCACCTTGTTTTAATTACGTGTTGCTATGACAGAGCACTGGACAAAAGCTCCTTAGGAAAGGACAGTTTATTTTGGCTCACGGTTCGAAGGTACAGTTAGTTTATCAGCTGTCAGATTATATCCACAATTAGGAATCAGAGAGAGATGAATGTTGAGGCTCTATTTACTCTCTTCCGTTTTATGCAACCTGGAGTCCTAGCTCACAGAACTGG
Organism: Montemys delectorum; assembly: GCA_019843815.1. Lineage (NCBI taxonomy): Eukaryota > Metazoa > Chordata > Mammalia > Rodentia > Muridae > Montemys > Montemys delectorum. The sequence continues at coordinate 17,217 of JADRCD010223283.1, forward strand.
TACCACCCACATTTAGGGTTGGTGTTCCTACCCCTATTAACTCAAACTAGACAGTCTCTCACAGACCTGCCCGGAGGTATACTGCTTAAATGATCCTAGATCCTGTCAAATTGATAGTCACTATGAACTACCGCACAACTCCTGAGGTTGAGCAGATGAGGGTCCACTTCGCCTGGGCTGTGGGGCCAGGCTTCTCCTTGAATTCACCAGGTACTAGCTCACATCCCCAGCCTACCATTTTTTTTTATACCCAGCCATGTAACCATGTGAAAGAAACCAGGACTCAAGGGACATTACCCTATTTCTACTAAATGTATTGGAACAATTGTATTATAGCATAATATAGCCAATCGGGCAAGTATTTTTCTGAGGCCCACTGTCTAGCAAGGGGGACCTATCCTTAGTATCTCTCTTGCCTAGCCGAGATCCTATTTGCACTCAGCTGGGGGCAAAATGGATCCTTACCCTTAAAGACTGCACCGTCCTTCCAGGCACCCTTCCTTGTATCTCAGGTTTATTTATGGATCCAATACAGATACTGAAATCAGCGAGCCAGGGTTACCTTCTGGGCAGGGTTTAAGAAAGCTGGCTAGAACGGAGGGTGAGAAGGGGTGCAGGTGTTTCTGAAGAGAGAGCTGACTGTTAAGAGCACGTGAAGCTCTTGCAGAGGACCCAGATTCCATTCCCAGTACCCACATCTGGTATCTTCCAACTGCCCATAACCCCAGTTCCAGGGATCTGATGCTTTCTTCTGGTCTCCTTGAGCACCTGCATTCATGTGGTGTATACACACACACACACACACACACACACACACACACACACACAAAGAGAGAGAGAGAGGGAGAGAGAGAGAAATAAAAATTTTAAAAATCAAAGAAAAACCCCAACTCTTTGTTTTGACAGCTCAGCATGTTTTTCTGTTTCCATCATCCTTCTTCTACTTGCATTGCACTTGTCTGTGCTTCTGGTTCTGATGGAGCTGACAGACTGAGCCACAGGACAGACACTGGCCAACCCAGGCCTAGTAATCAACAGTGTGTTCAAGGCTAGATATGGGCCCAAGTCAGACGAACAATGGCCTGTCCCTGTATGTTTGCATAACTGAGAGAAATGAGGGCCTAATCTGTTCCAATGGGGTCCTAAGGCTTCCGTGGGCAGGGCATCTGCCCACTGTGTGGGGGTTAGAAAAGCCCTCAGAGGAAAGCAATTCTGAGAGAGAAACTGCCAAGACTGCGGAAGTTAGAAGTGCCCTGCACTTCCAGTACAGACATCTGTGAATAAACATGTCCACGACCACTCCCTATCCTTGTTATAACCATGGATTCCATCTCCACCACACATCCACAGAAAAATGAGGCTCTGTGGGTGCCCTAGTCATCATTAAAAGAAGTCTGGGCAGAAACCTGGTGGGAGGAGCCAATGCAGGGGCCACCGAGGAGGAGTACTGCTTACGGGCTTGCTCCCCATGGCCTGCTCATGTGCTTTGTTAGAGAGCCAGGGCCATCAGTCCAGCGGCAGCTCCACGCCCTATGGACTGGGCCCTCCTGTATCAATCACTTATTAAGGAAATGCTCTACAGGCTTTATTTGCTTAACTGAAGTTTCTTCCACTCATATGATTTTAGCTTGTGTCAAGTTGACTAAAACTAGCCAGCACAGTGGGTTTGCAGGCTTTCAGTCCATAGGAGTATTTGCCTAAGAATACTCAACTCCTTGGTTGAGTTCTCCTCCACTCAACCTGCCACTGCAGTGACCCTGGGTTTGGCCATTCAGACTCCAGCCGACAACTCAGAAAACAATTCATGGACTCAGCGTTCTGTTTTCACAGGTCTTCATGGCTTTAGGTTACAGTGGCTTCTGTGGGACAAGCAACATCATGCCCCACCCAGGTAGGAATTAGATTCAGTTCTTAATGACTCCACTCCCTCACCAGCAAATGATTAAACAAGATAGAATCTACTGTCTTCTTATGTAAATAAAACCTGGATGGAGGCTTTCTGTAGCTGTCAACAGTGCGTATCTTTCTATCTTCCTTTCTCACCAACCTTAACACTGGACATATCCTTCCCTCTTCTCCGTGGGACAGGACGCCCTTCTCTGCCCACACACCCCTTTCCCTGGCATCACTGCACAGGGAACCGTGAGCAAGGGAGGCTGGAAAAGGTATCTCATTTCTATGTGCCAGGTAGAAATTGGGAGCCCCTTTCTGAAGAAGATGAAGAAGAGGAGGAGAAGGAGGAGATGGAGGAGGAAGAGAAGAAGAGGAGGAGAAGGAAGAGAAGGAGATGGAGGAGGAAGAGAAGAGGAGGAAAAAGAGGAAGAGGGAGGAAGAGGAGGAGAAGGAGATGGAAGAGGAAGAGAAGAAGAGGAGGAGAAAGAGGAAGAGGGAGGAAGAGGAGGAGGAAGAAGAAGAGAAAGAGGAAGAGGAGTAAATATTACTCCTCTAGCAAGTTAATGTAATGTGCTACAGCAAGATCCTTACAGGGTTAACTCCATAGCTGGTGGGACCTACGAAGCCCCCTGGGCAAAAGGCTGATTGATTCTGACAACTCAGTAGACATTCCCCTTCCCCCCCCCCCCCTCCGCTTTGAATGCTAAGAAACTATTTGGGACCTCAGGGGAAACCTTCACTATTATTATCTGTCCTGACCGTTCACAGGTCACCACCCAGGTCAACTCCACAAGAACAGCTGGGCTTCCAATCGTGTGAAGCCTCAGAAGCTGCCCATTCAGGAAGCTTCCAGGGAGTCTTGTCCTTACTCGACCCTGTCTGGCTGAGAATAGACAATAGCAGCTTTCTTCATGTCAAAGTGGGGAGAGGTTTCCTAATGTGTGTCACTACCATGGTGGTGGTTGGGAGGGGGAAGGGGTTTGTGAATAGCTGAGCGGTGCCATTCCATGCTTCTTCTGTAGCTCAGGAGAACTGTAAAAGAATTTCAAGCCCATCTTCACCAGTTGGTAGCAGCCATGTGACAAACACCCTCCCGGTTCCTTTGTTAACACGGAGAGTGATCAGCATGGGGCTAGGTTCAGGTGCTCAGCTTCCCAGGTAAGAGTCATTAGCATCTGCCTTATTAAATATCTGTTCCACCTCCACTGCGCATACAGGGCTGACGAAAGCGCCACCGAGGAGGTCGCTGAGGAGGTGAGAAGAGACACTGTTCCTCCTCTCCCAGAGTTTAAATCTACCAGAGAAAAGAAGAGTGATTTCAAAACGCTGCTGGGTCAAGTGAATTTCCACAAACAAAGGAAGGAAGGCTTGGGAGAAGGGGGAGAAGTAGAGCATTCTACTTCCCACACTTAAAACTGAAATGTTTTCAGGAGGCTGATTTCCCAATCCCTGTATGTGTCCTTTAGGAGAGATGGAGCCAGTGTATCTTAAGTCCTGAGGGAGGTGGAGGTGGGGGCTGGGGGAGGGCTGGGGGCTCACAGGTGAAGTCTGTCCTTGCAAACAGCAGCTCTGGTACCTTCTACTAATTCCTATCCCTTCCTGCCTTTTTTTTTTTTTTTTTTTTTTTTTTTTTTTTTTTTTGCTTTTTTGAGACAAGGTTTCTCTGTGTAGCCCTGGCTGTCCTGGAACTCACTCTGTAGACCAGGCTGGCCTCGAACTCAGAAATCCGCCTGCCTCTGCCTCTCAAGTGCTGGGACTAAAGACGTGTGCCACCACTGCTCAGCCCCAGGACTGGCTTTTTAAATGGCTGATTTGGCATTGAATTTATCGTTATTTTATTTTATTTTCAGGAGTGATGAATGAAGGATAGCCAGTCAGAAAAAAAGAAAAAAATTCCCAGGGAGAATGAACACGACATCAGAGGCCCAGGTGAGGCCCTGAATCTTTGAAGCCTGATGCTCTGTTTGTCGATCTAAGGCAGCTCCCCTATGACTAGGAGCCCTTGTCTTCCTGGCTGCACTTTGGGCAGCCGTCACCCCTTCTTCAGGAGTGGGGTCCTCCACACTGCTCAGCAGTATGAGACCCTCAAATCTGTCCACACGTAGCTTGTATTTATTTGTTTTCCCGTTCTCCCCCCCACCCTTCCTGTGTTCCCTCCATGTTTACTGAGTACCAGTCCTTGGCTTGTGAAGTCCTTGTCTCTATTTGCTATCTTGATGGTTTGCACTTGCCTTCTTTTCTACATAATTAGGTGCGTTTCCCAAGAGTGATTGGCACTTGCAAACAGATGTTACTCAGACCTTTTCTAATAGCAGCGTCTTGGTTGCTCAGAGAGGCATCACCTTCTCCATTCAAGTGACACACGTCCTTGGCTCAGATTAGTGTCCATCTTCCTGGGCATCTTACAGCTGTATTCATGAAGACCCACGGTATCTTTATTTAGTCACAAGAGAATTCCGAGCCACCGGGATCTAGCTAACGAAGACTCATGTCGGTAGGGCTTTAGTCACCTGACAGGGACAGGCCTGAATGTAACTTCCTCCTCTGGGATCAAGGGGAAGGAACGCTGGAAGATCAGCATGAAGACGAGGCTTAGAAGGAATACAAGCAGAGTTTTATACTAAACGATTAGAAGAAGAAAACAATCACAAGAACAGAAGAATTGCAGTTGGCGTGCATGCAGTTGACTTCGAGACTGTGATTGGCTTCAAGCTCAGAGTGAGTCTCAAGCTATGTCAATAGTCGTGCATCTAGGGAATCATGTATCTGTCTTGTTACCTGTCAGGCAATACCTGGACCCATGTTTTAAGAGACACTTTAACACCGAGGATTCCTAGAAGACAGTGATGTTAAAGTATCTGAGGACCACACCACCTAACCTCAGTTATACCACAGAACATAATTTAGGGATGCAGCTATCACCTTCAAACATTTGAAGCATTAGATAGAGGCCACTGAGACCCACCACTGGGTGAGATGCAGAGATCATGAAATAAGCGATCATGAGCTTCCCAGCCCCAAAAGCCACATCTGCAACTCAACCTCTAAACCCAAGGCTTAGGGGACATTATGGGAAAGGGGACAGAAAGGTTGTAAGACCCAGAGGACCAGGACACCCACTGTAATGTAGGGTCTTCAAATATTTGATTAGTTGCATGGGAGAGTACCTGGAGAACTGAAGGTAGAGATGGGCTTTGCCATTCTCAGATCATGGTCCTGTCCCCCTCAAGCCTTCCCTGTCTCTTCCTTTATCCCTTCTCCTCGTCCTCTCTCAGGGGTAGACTCCCTCCTTCTTCAGTGGCTGACCCTCTCTTCTCCCATCTCCTACAAGGCCGACCTTGATAGTAACACCCCCCCAGAAATGTTTGTTTTTCTTCTTCCCAGAAGTGGTTAATAGGATTGCTCTCAATCTGTCCTCAATGACACAGTAATGTAAGTGATGCTCCTCGGTTCACAGGTCAGGAGGCAGTGTCGGTCACTCCTCTCAAAGCCGTGATCAAAAAAACCGTATACACAGGTTAAAGCAGCAAGGATCTATTGTGCTGTGGCTGAGGATTCAGGGATTCAGTCCACCAGCAGGAAGGGAGGGGTGAAACGGAGTGGTGTGGTGGGCCAAGAAACAGAGAGCAGGGACGCTGGCACTTGGCTGTTTTCCTTTTCTCTTTCCTATTCCTTTGGAGCCTCTAGTCCCTGAGATGGTGCCACCTTACCCCTCACCAGAGTGGTTTCTCCTGAGCTAACTTCACTGGAAATGCACACAGACACACCTACAAGGCTGTCTCACCAATCTCTTAGGTTTTCGTAAACCCAATCATGCTGGCATTGAAGACGAGGACTCTCATGGATCGAGGATTATAGAGATTTAATGACATTCTCAAGCTCACACAGTTGCCACAAGGTGGAACTGGGATTCAGTTCTCAGTCCGCCACTCGAGCACCTTCAGATTCATGTTCATGATGTTATTAAACATCCTATTTCATTCACATCTGATACCTTAAAAAGACCCCCTAATTCAGGTACAACACTGGTCATTGTAAAGGATCATAGGACTTAATTGATGTTGGGCTCAACTGAGTGTTGGTGATAAACATCTTCAATCCTAGCCTTTGAGAGTACAGGCAGGTGAATCTCTGAGTCTGAGGCCAGCCTGGTTTACAAAGTGAGTTCCAGGACAGCCAAGGCTACATGGAGAAACCCTATCTCAACAAACAAAAACAAATAAAAAAATATATATATATACATACATTATATATATATAATGTATGTATATATATATATGGAGAGAGAGAGAGGAGAGAGAGAGAGAGGAGAGAGAGAGAGAGGAGAGAGAGGGAGGGAGAGAGTATGGCTTTCTCTGGATGATAATGCTTCCCCTGAGATCACTAATGAAAACTCCAATGTCAGGCATGGAAAACTTCCTTCCAGTCATTACTAGGGGCAGGGGTGTCTAAGAGACACTTCAGACAATCTAGGCTGTTGGCATTCCCTGGGTTGCCTCCCAGATCCTGAAGGTAAAGACCCATTGGTGAAGACATCACACACAGTATGTCACACACAGTATGTGGAGGAATTGAGCTGGCCCTGGCCTGGAAGGCGCCTCCCTGAGGATTAACTCTCTTGGGTTTAAAAGGTGTCAGGAAATCGCCCAGGAGAGCAGGGCAATCGACAGTCCTGTGCAGCTGTGAGTCTATGAGCCACAAGGATGCGCAGCAGGGCCAGGCGCTCTCAGTGCCTCCGGAGTGGCACCTTTATCTTAGATCATCAACAGCTGCCTAGTTGGCATTAAGGTCCACTCGATAGGAGAGAACTCGTGCCTGCGAGTGTAAACAGCCTGTGGCTGGAGAGGTTACAGACCTTAGAGGAGAAACTACTAATGCCATAACCTAAACCAATATAGTTCCTAACTGCATTCTAAATATGTATCCTCTACCCACAGATCAGTGTAGCTCTGCCTCACATCAAAGAGGCATTAGACAGAGAGGCCACTGCTGAGATTCACAACTGGGTGAAATGCAGCGATCATGAAATAAGTGATCATGAACTTCCCAGCCCCAAGGGCCACATCTGCAACGCAACCTCTATACCCAAGGCTTAGGGGACAACATGGAAAAGGGGACAGAAAGATTGTAAGACTCAGAGGATCAGGACACCTACTGTAATGTAGGGTCTTCTGGACATGACAGAGAAATCCAGCCTCTGAAATCTCAACGACACAGTTGTTCGAATGAGACCTGCATCATGACGCTACCAATCAACATGACAGTACGGATGGAGAACACTTCACAAGGCCTGATCCCTAGGTGAAGAGGTACAGGCAGTCGGTGGCTGCTGAGAGTCGGAGAGTCTGTTCTCTCCAGGGGTGGACTGGTTTGCTATCCAGTTCTGAGTGGTCAGCCCTAAACGTGTGGACAAACAACCTACCCGGTCAAGGACGACATTGCCCATATCAATTATTAACCAAGAAAATGTTCTGCAGACACACAGGCCAATGTTACAGAAGCATGTTCTCGGTTAAGATGCCCTCCAGTCAGGCGGTGGTGGTGCACACCTTCGATCCCAGCACTCGGGAGGCAGAGGCAGGTCGATCTCTGTGAGTTTGAGGCCAGCCTGGTCTACAAAGAGAGTTCCAGGCCACCCAGGGCTGTTACACAGAGAAAGCCTGTTTTGAAAAACAAAACAAAACAAACAAACAACAATAGCAAAACCCAACCTTTTACCACCCCCCCACCCCCAACCCACCCAACCCCCCACACCCACACACCCACCCCACCCAACCCCCAACCCCCCCACCCCCACCCCCACCCCCAACCCCAACCCCAACCTCCCCAACCCCCAAACTCCCTACCCCCCACCAAAAGAAAATTTTCCTCCTCCTAGAGATGGTTAGTTTTGTATCAGGTCAGCAAAAAAACCAAACAGCTCTCTGAGCAAGTAAATATTGCTGGGGCCACAGATCTTAAGCACTGGGGGCTCTACAGACTGTTGCCTGGGTCGTTCACTTATTCTCTTAAATTCTTTTAAGATCATGACAGGTGGAAAGTTTCACTTCTCTGATGTTTGTCCCTTGTTCCATGTGAATCACAGTTGTCATCATTGTCATTGTCACCATCACCACCACCATCACCACCACCATCACTATCATCATCAGTCACCATCACCACCACCACCACCACCACTACCATCATCATCATCATCAATCACCATCACCATCATCAGCACCACCACCACTACCACCACCACCATCATCATCATCATCATCAGTTTTCATCAGTGGCGGTGGTGGCAGAAACAGAAGCCCCAGCAGAAAACTTTTGCATCCCTTGGGCCTACATTCTCTTTCCTGGCTTTTCCAGAGTTTAGCAATCCTAATCCAGGTAACCAAGGCCATGGATCCAGTGCATCAAATGGTCCTTCTCACAGATGCCCAGTACATGCCCAGGCAACTCAGATCAGCACTGACTGCAAGAGCAGGTGTATTCCCTGAGCATCTTATTCCAGTTTAGTTCGAAGTATTTGTAAGCACCTGCTGAGGCCAGCTCTGCGGGACGGTGGGGTTACATCAGGCCAACCTGAGGAAAGGGGACGGAGGAACAGTCAGTTGCCCACGTGCTTGATGTCCTTGAAGATTCTGAAGGAGTAACCTCGGCATTCTGGCTGGGCCCTAAGTGCTCCCCACGCTCTCTCCTTCCCTCCCTCTCCCTCTGGCTCAGCCTTGGACAGTTTCCTTTGTAATCCCAGAAACACTTTAACTTCACGAACAAGAGGATGGTGGGCTTGATGGTCACTCAGAAGAACTTGGCTTCTCTCAAGTACTGATTCGTCCCACCTAATGTCACCAGGAAAATGAAGTGGGAACACAGAAACATTAGCAGAGCTGCTGCTGGTCCTCCAGGGCAAACCATCTGCTCCTCTCTCCGGGCTCCTGCTGAAGGAGAGCGCTTCCCACCTCCTTTCTTCTGAGAGGAATCTAAAAGTCTCTGTTTCTGCTTGGAACTGACCCTTGCCTCCGAACCTCTGGGAGTGTCTCTGAGAATCACCTTTTTATCTTACTTACCTCTGTCCATGGAAGCTGGAAAGCACAGGGCTCTGCCTCCCCAGAGCCCTGTGAGGAGGGGCCGGTCCATCCTTTATGCCAAGGCTGGCTTCAGAAGAGGGTTATGACAGAGAAATCTAGGAACCTGGATGTGGGATGAATTCAGAGGCTGAATCTAAGACCTCAAGCCCAGGTCTGTGGCATTGATGAAGCTTGGCCTGTCACTTGGGTCATAAGTGTCTCCCAAATGCCCTTGTCACAGGTGGTGAACATTTAAAAGTCATGGCTGGGGACATGGCTCAATTGATAAAGTGCTCACCATATAAGCACGAAGACTCGAGTTTGGACCTTCAGCATCCACATTAAAAAGCTAGAGGCAGAAATGGGAGCATCCATGGGGCTCAATGACTAGTCAGGTTAGCCAAGTTGGTGACCTCTACACTTAGTAAAAGGCCCTGTCTCAAACAAACAAACAAACAAACAAATGAGAGTATAACAGATGAGATATCCAACACCAACCTCTGGCTTACACATGCACATGTGCATACAGGCATAAGTGCATGCACACATGAGCTATAGACATGCACACATCATCTATAGACACACTAAGTGCTGAGGTCTAGTGGAAGGAGTTTAGGTTCCAAAGTGTGCCTTTGAGGAGATACCAGAACTCCAGCCCCTTCCTCTCCTTCTGTTTGCTTTCTTCTCCCTGGACTTCCACCACCAAGTACTGTGCAAGCACTGGCCCAAAGCCATAAGCAGAGACCATGGAACGATCCCTCTGAAACCGGGAGCCTGAGAAACTTCTCCTCTGGATAATTTCTTAACCTCAAATGTTCCTCATGACCATGGAAAGTTGACTAACCAAACCCAAGCTTAGTTCCTGCCCCCAAGGGGAAACACTGCCACCAGATTTGGTCTGCAGAAGCGTTGTACAAAGTTATAGGGGAAAAAAAATGGATTCAACGTATATGTTGAGATAATCAAACTTATGGCTTCTTTGGGGGAAACAAAACCAGGAGAGCTTGTGATGGCACCTCCTGGATGAATGGGCAGTGCTGTTCAGACAAAGTGTGTACCTGGAAGGTCCCCACACTCTGCTACTCCCTCACTCGGAGACCAGGTACTAACGTGGAGACCTTGTGCTAACATTACTGACCTTAAGAAGGATTCTACATGCTAGCGCTATCAGAGCAATTGTCCATACTTGCACCTCCTGACTCTCAGCACCTCTGCTGCAAGACTTCTGGACTAGCCAGGGCTTTGCCAGTCACGAGAGTAAACTCGCCTACTTTAAACAATTAAAAGTGCCGGGCGGTGGTGGCGCACGCCTTTAATCCCAGCACTCGGGAGGCAGAGGCAGGTGGATTTCTGAGTTCGAGGCCAGCCTGGTCTACAGAGTGAGTTCCAGGACAGCCAGGGCTACACAGAGAAACCCTGTCTCAAAAAAAACAAAAACAAAAACAAAAACAAAAACAAAAAAAACAAACCCAAAAAACAAACAACAACAACAACAAAAAACAATTAAAAGTAAGAGCAGCTGATGGCAGGCCTGTGACACTGGGAAGGACGCCTGAGGCGGTGTGGGGTTGAAGGAAGGACTGCAGGAAGCGTAGAAGTGGCCACAAAGCCCTGCCAGGATGCTCCGGCCTCTTCTGCTCGGCTCTGTCTATCTCTGCACCAGAGTTGCCTGTGTCCTGTGGTGAGGGACGTGGCCACTCAAACCGCAGTTTAGAAATTTCAGCAGACAAAAGCACTTTCTTCACTTCTGAAAATCAGTTTCAGGAAAGGAGTCTGTCTTTATGGGGGTCATCAGCCTAGGCTGCTTTCTTTCTAAGTCAGCGATGCAGTTGGTCACCGATTAAGCAGATAACATTATTTATTTGATCTTTTTTTTTTTAAAGAATATGAATAGAGGCCATTACCACTTTATTACAAGGGAATAAATAGACACAGAGAAATTGAGGGCTCTCCAAAAGCTGCACAGCTACTAATTGGTGGAATTTGAACCCACACCATGTGACTCCAGAAGCCACGCTTCTACCCTGGCAAAACTCTGGTGTTGAAACTTAAAGAGACGCAGTTCGAAGTTATTCAATGTTATGGCCCCTGAATTGGTTTTTTTTTTTTTTTTTTTTTTTTAATTTAGACAGAGTCTCAATTTGAGGCCCTGGCTGACTAAGAAGTCACTATGTAGACCAGGGTGGCCTCGAACCTACAACAATCCTCCTGCCTCTGTCCCCCTGAGTGCTAGCATTATAGGAGTATGCTACCATACCTAGCTCTTCAATGACTAAAAAAGAAACTAAAATCTTAACTGGATATGTTCCCAGAGGCCCAGCAATCTCAAAGATGTGTTTAAAGCTGGACACGGCAACATAGCAATTTCCAGGCTCACCTGAGCTGAAGAGTGAGACTCTCATCTAAAACACCAAACCACAAAACAAAGAAAACCCTCAACAAACGGTGCCCATACGATGTGTCCCTGGGTAAAGTCACGTGCAGACAAGACCTAATGCTCCGTCTCTGAGACCCACGTAGAGAAAGGAGAGAATTCACAAACGTTGGCCTCTCACCTATGCAAGTGTGTCTTTGCATACATGGACACATGCAGTGTGCATGTGCTCACACAAGCGTACACAAATAAATGAAGGTAATTAAAAAAAACTTAAACAAAAGAAACCAGCAAACTAAGCATATAATAAAAGCTGGGTGTGCATACTTGGAATTCTACCCCTCGGGAGCCTGAGGTAGGAGAAGTATAAATTTTGAGCCCTGCCTCAAAAACTACAATAAGATCTCGGGCTGACAAAGATGGCTCAGAGAGTAAAAGTGCTTGCTGTACACCTAACAACCTGAGTTCCATCCCCAAAACCCACATAAAGGGGGAAGAAGAAGCGGGGCAGTGGTGGCGCACGCCCTTAATCCCAGCACTTGGGAGGCAGAGGCAGGCGGGTTTCTGAGTTCCAGGCCAGCCTGGTCTACAGAGTGAGTTCCAGGACAGTCAGGGCTACACAGAGAAACCCTGTCTGGAAAAACAGAAAATAAATAAAATAAATAAACAAATAAATAAATAAAATTTAAAAAGGGGGAAGAAGAGAACTGACTCCTCAAAAGTTGTTTGATCTCCAATGCATACTACGCACACATGTGCTTCCCATCACATATTGCATATATTACTAATAATTATAATAAATTCATTCAAGTAAAATCAGAATTGACAAGGTACACTGCCTGGATGGAGCAAGGTACTTTGTTAGGCGTCCCTGTAGGGAATTCTAGGAACAAGGTCTGCAAACCAGACCCACACACAGCGGATGGACATTCTAAGGGCACTTCTCTAAACTACTTGTTTAATTGCCTACCCCAAATGTAGGCTCTTAGAGCAACAGCCATTTCATTTGCTCAACGTTTTCCTGGGTGCTCACCGAGCTAGGATCAACAGAGGCGGGGATAGCACTGGAATACCAAACTTGGCCTCCCTTTGCATCTATTGTTTGGTTCTGATTGCTGCCTGGCCTCTCTGCATCTCATCTTCAAGAAGGCTAACCAGGGGGTCAACGAGATGGTTCAGCACTTGCCGCCATGGCTGATGGCCTGAGTTCAATCCCTGGAACCTACAAGGTAGAAGGAGAGAACCAACTTCCAAAAGTTATCCTCCAACCTCCACATGAGCGGACACATATGCATGAAACAAATACATCAAAAGAAAAACCTGGAGTAATTTAAGTGCTTATTGGTGGTGGTCGATGGAGATGCTAATCCGGGATCCTTCATATATAGCCCTAAATTCTAAGAGGGAAAGGCTGGAAGCCGAAGAGCCTCATAGGGTGTGAGTTAGGCACAGAGCACCAGCTGTTATGTTAGTGGCCAAAAAAAGCCACTAATCCAGGGAAGGAAGATACAAGAGGTAGAGAGATGAGTTCTTGATAGACTATCAATCAGTCACACAGAAGAGGGTTTTTATACAGTGAGGAGTGGACCATGTGGCTTTTTATTTTCAATCTATGACATCTCATTTCTCTAACTCTTTCAATTAACGTGGCATGTGTCTGGGAGTATAAAGATAACAATGTGTAGTATGTGTGGGAGAGTAGCAAACGCACTGGCTCCACTCGTTATTCAGCTGCCGTTTCCCTCTGATTACCAGAACTTCAGCTGCTTTTTCCCCCCAAAGTGGCAGTGTGCCCAGTTACAAATATTTACTTCCCCAGATTCCCTAACGGCTGTGGTCTTCTCCCTGTGGCCTATTTCTGGCTGGTGAATGTGATCCAATGTCTCCTGATCAGGACCTTACGAAAGCTATTGTTTTCTGAGTGAAGGGAAATAGTCAGTAGTGTGTAGTGTGTGTCCCTGGAGTGTGTAGTGTGTGTCCCTGGAGTGTGTAGTGTGTGTCCCCGGAGTGTATAGTGTGTGTCCCTGCAGTGTGTAGTGTGTGTCCCTCCTGTATGGGTCACAGATATTACACTTGCTGGTGGAGCCACCATGGGAAGTCATGAAGCCAATATGAAGGACAGTGTAATGGAAGCACAGAAGCCTGAGAATGAGGCAGGAGAGAAAGCCATCCCAGATAATGGGAGCAGGAGAAGGAAAGAGGACCCCTCACCCCAGAGTCTGACTAAAGCCTCTCCCCAGCTAAGAATCCCAACACAATGAACATTTGAAGTTCACAAAGAAGCAGTATTCCTTTTATGCAGAAATATTTCGAGCAAGAATAAACAAATAGCAACAAATTACATCGAAGTCCTGAGTATGTATGACCTTTGCCTTTCCCAGCTACTCAACTGGAAGTTTCTAGGAATCTCTTCAGAACCTCCATTTATAGTAAAGGACGTGTTATCACTGCCCCCACCTAACCACCCCCATGCAACCCTGGCTGCTCCTTGTTTAATCTTATCAGATTGTAGTCCCACCAAGTCAACTCTGGAGCCATCCTCCAATCCTACTTATTAAAGGGAGGAGAGCACTTAGCAACCCTCTGAGATTGAATTTGAGAGCCACTAAGATGGCAAACATGGCTACTTCAAAGACACTCAAGAGCAGTGGTCCTGTGAGAAGGCTCTACCTGAGTTCCCCCACACAGCTTATTTTTTTCTCCCAACCATCTTTCGTTTTTAGAATAAATTCTAGCTCTGCTTCCTTCTAGCTTTTCCTGAAACTCTTTTCTGCAGTGAAGCCAAGGACCTGCCTTTACCTGAGTGGAGCTCCCTAAAGAATGAAAGGAGCTGGGCGGTGGTGGCGCACGCCTTTAATCCCAGCACTTGGGATTAAAGGGGCAGGTGGATTTCTGAGTTCGAGGCCAGCCTGGTCTACAGAGTCAGTTCCAGGACAGCCAGGGCTACACAGAGAAACTCTGTCTCGAAAAAAAACAATAATAATAATAAAAAAGAATGAAAGTAACCCTCTCAAGCTGTTGGCAGCAGGGTTGGGCTGTGTCCAATGAGAAAAACTCCTACTTGGTTAAGTCATGAGGACTGTGGTTTCTACTACAGAAGGATTTCCTGGGAGATAAGGCTGGGAAGGAAGGCAGGACCGTGACCACAGGGCTATGGCGTGACTCTTAGGCAGATGCCGGAACGGCCATGAGAGCTGACGTGGGTTTCTGCCTTCTTTCCTATGCACTCTCGTATGTGTGTCTTTGGATGTGCATGGGTCTGGATGAGAGAGAATGTGTGTGTGCATAGGAAGAAATGGCCTTAGTCTTCTCTTCTCTTCTCCTGCAATAGAATACCACAGGCTGGGTAATTTCCAATGAGCAGAGACTTATTTGATGCTTTGGAGGCCGAAAAGTCTAAGGTCGTGGTGCTAGCTACTGGGGAGGGCTCTCTTAATGTGTCATGAGATAGCAGAAGATATCATGTGGGAGGAAGAAGTGGAAGGAGGGAATGTTTAAATCTGCTTTGATAAGAAACCTACTCTTGGGCTGGGGAGGTGGCTATGTGTATAAGAGCTCTTGCTGCACGCACCTCACAACCTGAGCTGTGATCCCCAGAACCCGTGCACAGGCTGAGTCGAGTAGAGCAAGCTGTAACCCCAGTGTGCCTCTACTGGGACACAGGAAGCAGAGACTGGGGAATCTCCAGAGGCTTGTGGTCTACCTAGCCTGGTTTGCACAGCAGCAAAGAGACTCTGTCTCACTTGGTATATAAGGCAATGATCAATACACAGAAGTCATCCTTCGACTTCTACCTGCAAACACGTTGACATCCTCCCCCTCCCCCATAAAAACACAGACAAGAGGCTGGAGAGAGGGTTTGGAAGTTAAGACCGCTAACTGTTGTTCCAGAAAATGTGGTTTCAGTTCCCAGCACCCACACAGTGGCTCGCAGCCATCTGTAACTCCAGTTCCAGGGGATCCAAACCTACAACTGCACATGGTACACAGACATACACGCAGGCTAAATACCTATATACACTTTAAAAAACACAAATGAGCACCCAGAGAGATACACACACACACACAAAAGAAAACAAATCTTGTGATAGCAAACCCACTCCCATTATAATGATGTGAAGCCAATTTAAGAGGATGGGGCCCCTGAGATCATCTCTGAAGATCCCATCTTTCAAAGTCGTTGCATTGGGAATTAAATTTCTAACACATGGACTTATGACAACACTCAAACCATTGCAGAAATGCTACAGTTGGAAGACTTTAAAACAGATCCAAATCCTGATTTTGAAAGACCGAACTAATAAGTCGAGAGTGGGAAGATAATGGTCATAGCTACAAAATGCACACTTGGATTCTTCAAAATGCTGTTAGAATGGGAGGGCTTAGTTTCACAGCCTGGGGGTTTGAGCTGACTGAAGAGGCTTTGGATGAGATCACAGAAAGTTGTGAATGCCAACAATCCGGCTTTCTCTCTGCCTACAATGTTCAGCCAGGATCCAGACTCCTGGGCTGCCAGCCACAACCTCCACACAGGGCATGCCCTGGGGAATAGCACTGGCTCATCTCAGAACTGGCCACTGGAGCCCCTCCAGTGGAGGACCAGGATGCCAGCCAGAGACCAGAGAGTTTAACTTGGCCAAGAAAAAGCTTGGCGGGGTCTGATAATAACTGTAATAGTCATCTATCATCGTGTAGTAACCACACCTAAATCTAGCGTCTTACCAGCAATAACCATGTGCTCATAACTCCACAGTGGGGCCCTGGGAGCTTTTCTCAGTCTGGTGTGGGCTTCTGCACATGTGAGGCCTGTGGGACTTCCAGGGACTGCTCTCCCTTATTTTCCTTCCTTGTCCTCTACAGGCTTCTCATCCACAGGAAGGCAAACTGAACATGGCTTCTCAGGGCATCAGATCAGTGGGGGAGACTGCTCTAGGGCCCTTCATGCCTGTACCCAGAATTCCTGTGGTCTTTTACTTCACCAAGTAAGTCCCAAAACAAGTCAAAGAACAACAGGAAAAGTGAGCACACAAAAATTTAGGGATGTGACTGCTTGAGGGGCTGCTTTATAATAGTCCATTAAAATAACTAATATTCCAGAGTTCACAAAGAACAGTCACTTAGGCTGTCTTACTTGATCTTGATAATGAAACCAAAATACAGTTAGTGGTGCTAGAAAACCCAAATCAGAAGAGCTTCTTAATTTGTAGCATTTACCAACATCCATGGTGCAAATACTACCATAATGCCAATTTTAAACAAATATTAATTTAAATTTTATTTTCTGTGTATGAATATATATATGTGCACTATAAATGGGACCCACAGAGGCCAGAGGACAGTGTCAAACTCCCTGTAACTGGAGTTACAGACAGTTATAAACTGCCATATAGGTTATAAGACCTGAACCCCAGTCCTCTATAAGAGCAACAAATGTTCTTAATTACTAAGCCATCTCTAAGGCCCCCTAAGTTTCCAAATTTTAAAAAAAAATGTATATTTTATTTTTATCTTATGTTTGCCTGCACATATATCTGTACTACAAGTGTGCTGCCTACTGCCCACAGAGGCCAGAAGATAGTGTCAGAGCCTCTAGAACTGAAGTTAGAGATGGCTGTTAGCCATCATGTAGATTCTGGGACTTGATCCTGGGTCTTCTGCAAGAGTAGCCAGTGCTCTTAACTGCTGAGCCATCTTTCTAGCTCTGTAGCTTCTCAGCTTTAAGTGACCAATATAAGATCACTGGGTGTGGGTATGAGAGGCAGTCCCACAATAGCTGGGTCATATACCTGCTTGCAGGTGAAGCTCACTCAAAATCATACGTTACCAGTGGTGGTAGTTCTGGGACTCAGCCAAATTGTGTGCATTGGTGTCAGCATCACCCTGCCTGGTAGCATTTTCCTTCAACTATCTGAAAGGCCACTACAGAGAAGTTGTCATCTAGTTTGCCCAAGAAGACAGAATCAATCGCCTTAAGTTTCAGAGAGGGTAATTCCTAGGAGTCCATGTGGAGATAGAGCCTAGGACAGCAGAGACTTCCACAGGGCACTGGATGCTTTGGGCCAGTCTTCTAGTTATCCTAAAAGTATCTGTCATCAGTTGGGAAATAAGCCTTTGAAGATTTCTGAATTTTGGGAGAAACTGAGCTAGACCACAGTGAAGCTCCATTTATCTCTTGGTTGTAAGAATGTGGTGAACTCCCCAAACTGGATTCACTTAAGGCCCCTTTGAGACCAAATCAGGCAAGGGGAGCAAAGAGAACCAAAAGAAGGGGAGAAGAAAGGGGAGGGTTAAATCTTGGTGAAGCATGGCCGTTTTGGGGAACTATATACATCCTAAGCAATCAGTGGTGGCAAATGGTCATGACTAAGGCTAAGTAAGGTCTAAGTAAGGTCTGGGCGGTGGAGCCTGAAGACTCCTAAAACCCAAACCCAATTTAATGTTATTTCAGCTCAGTTCAGATGACAGCAGACAGCTGTAGATCTGGTGTGCCCGAAACTCTGGTTGTTCTCAGTGCAGCAGAGCACAACCCTGGTAGTAGCTGGCTTTAGTTAATCCAACTTCTTTCTCAGGATTTAGCTTCATGCCTCTGAGCTTTCTTCAGCATTCGGCATTTCGCTGGAAGTAGACTCAGACACTTCTGCTCCTGGCTTTGGAGGCTTCTGTGAGTGTTTTAAAATGAGATTCATGAAACTGGAAGCTTCCCTGAAGGTGAGGCTCAAACGTTAAGGACTGAGGACGGAATCCCAGCATGACACCCAGGATGCTGCTTACCATACCTCACCAGGATGCCGCCTGCCTGGGATAGCTCAGGCATTGCTAATTGTGCCAAGAGATGACACAGAGTCACGAGGACTCAGAGCTGACAGGGAATGCTTGAGATGGTAGAGGAAACTCACTACCGCATAAAACAGTTCATCGCCCAAACAGAGTCTCTGGTCCTGAGGAGCTGGTATTTGTTGGTGCAGAACACACAGAAAGGAAAGCAAGGCGATCGATCACATGACACCTGGCTCTGCTCTCTCAACAGACAGCTCCCCCAGCCAGGATCAGACTGCTGGGGCTTTAATATAGTCTTCCCAAATTCTAAGGTTAGAAATCTAATCCCCAAATTCATGTTGATGGTATTTGGAAGTGGGGCCTTTGGGAGGTAATTCAGGTTGGATGAGTTCACGGGTGAAGGGGTCTCCATGATGGGATCAGTGGCTTTATCAAGAGGAGAAATTGAGCTGACACACTTGCCCTTCCAGTTGGTCACAGTGCAGCAGGGAGGCCCTCACCAAATGCTGGCATCATCCCTTGAAGTATGCAGCCCTCCCAACTGTGCAAAACAATTTCTTTTTCTTTATAAGTTACATAGACTATGGGGCTAGGAAGGTGGCTCCCGTGAATAAGAGAGGTCCCGATGCCAGCAGGACTTGAGTTCAAATACTGAGAGCCTGTGTGAAAAGGCGGGGGGGGGGGGGATCCCCAGATGCTGGTGTGGTAGATAAATGCATGTATGATAGATACATGCATGTATCTAGTGTTTCTGGAATGATTTGATTTAGTTACAAGCATAATTATTTATCAGTTTGTGCTTCCCATTATGTTGGCAGATGGTGGTCTCTTTTCAAGTATACATAAGATGCAGAATGTTTCTACTTCAGTCCTTCTACTTGAAATGTCCATTGGCTTACAAATTGAAGCAATTCAAGGCTGGACACACCCTGTAGGCTTCTGTTCTATACAACCTAGAACAGGGTTCTGAGGAGAGGGAAGGGGAGAGAGAACTTTGTGCAGTTACTGTCTTGGTTTCCGTGTTCCTCTTGGCTCACTCACTCTGGGAGAATGGAGCCACCAGGTTTTGAAGGCAGGCAGGCAGGGAGTAAGAGACTGGATTGGGAAGAGCTCTGTCACTGGGCAGTTGCCAGAGAAGAACTAAGCTTGTAGCAACCACATGACTGAGTTTGCAGGCAGCTCTTTCCCCAGCAGTCTTGATCTAACTTCAGTCTCAGCGAATGATTCAGCTGAGACCACAGGCCAGAGCCACAGAGAAGGCACGCCAGGTTTCTAACCAGCAGAACTGAGAGGTGACCTCCATTGTTTTAAGCTGCCACGTTTAAGAGTAGTTCACTATACAACAATCAAAACAACAAACAAACAAACAGGTGTTTCCTTCCTTGGCTTTGCACTTTTCCCAGGGGGAAAAAAGTGAATGTGTGCTTTCACCAGAGGCCTCCAAGAAGACGAAACCTAGGCAAACAATCAGCTGAAAAGAATCTTTCCTCAAGGCCTAGAGAGAGATGCACAGGGCGGAGGGACTTTTCCAGGCCGTGGGAAGAGTTGCTGTGGGCTGTGAACTTACACTTGCTCCTGAACACAATTTTGAGACCATCTTTGGTGAGAATGTTAACCAGACAAACTGTACAATTCAAGGACCTCAAAGTGCTGCAGAAACGGAGTTCCTCTGGCTGTTCCGAAACTTCAGGGAACAGAATGACCTTTTCGGGACTCTGGCTTTTCAGTTGAGACAATTCCTGATGATGTTTTTGGAGTAAGGGCTGAACAGGCACTAGGTACTGATTGCTCATATGCTCCTTGTTAGTCACACCTCACCCTGTGTGTAGTACAAACACTTCCAAGTCAGGAAGGCCTCTGACAGGAACAAAAAGCATACATCCCACAAGGATGCGGGAGAACACAATCTCACAAGGGTGTGCATGTGAGGAAACACAATCCCATTTGGTTTTTCTGACAAACTCACTCATTGGTGGGTCCAGAGTTGCAGGCTCCCAGATACTCAGGTGCACACACCAAGATGAGCTCTGCCTTCCTTCCTCTCCAGGAAACCTGTAGCTAAAAGCACTAGTTTCCTAAAGATTGGCTGAACTGGGTTAAGGCTTTTCTCTTGCCTTTGAAGTGTAGATTCGGAATCTCTGGGGAGCTTCTTTTTTAAAGACACAAGAATAAGGCTGTTTCCTTCCTTTTAGATGAACCCAAGGTACAAACAAACCAGGAGGGGTGGGGCAGGGCTGCCTGGTCTCTGAGGTCAGGAGCCAGCAGCAGGAGTGGAGAAGCATCCCTCTGCATTGTATGACTTCGAAGTATGCAAAATCATGCCAAGTTAATTTGGTGCAGCTGGGGAGGATGGGAGGCTCTGTCAGAGTCTGTTGTTTGTGAGCCAACCACCTCATTTCTCCAGCTGTTCATGAGTGTGTGTGTGTGTGTGTGTGTGTGTGTGTGTGTGT
>JADRCD010223284.1:7088-19440 GCA_019843815.1 Montemys delectorum
CCTTGCTCTTCTTCCTCCTCCTCCTCCTCCTTCTGAGACAGGGTTTCTCTGTGTAGCCCTGGCTGTCCTGGAACTCACTCTGTAGACCAGGCTGGCCTCGAACTCAGAAATCTGCCTGCCTCTGCCTCCCAAGTGCTGAGATTAAAGGTGTGTGCCACCTTTGCCCGGCCTAGACCAACTTCTTAAAGATACTAGGGTCTAGACTTAATTCATTTGATCTACTAAACTGGTTGCAGATCTTCCTTCCCCCAGTTAACAAAAATACACTGTATCCACTTCTAAGAAGTCTGGTAAGGCTTAATTTAAAAAAAAAATAATGCTTTAACAAAAGACTTTATACCAGGGTTGACAGCATGGTTTTATAAACCTGACTCAGGAGGGTGCTGCCAAAAAAATCTACATTACCAGCCAATTATGAAAAACTATCCCAGAGTGACAATTTTATCTAAAGGGTTATAAGCATCCAGATAAAAAATAACTGAGAAGTGTTCCAGTTTCATTTTTCTTCTCAGAATATCAGGATATGGCACAGTTTAAGTATTCAATGAGAATATTATTATTTTTCTAAAAGGAAATAAATCTTAAATCATTGTTTTTGTGCTTTGATATTAAATTCCACTTTCTAGCACCTAATCATTAAAGGGCCAGAATCATGACCTGGGAGTTTTTATCATATTTTCAATATAAATTAATTGGGAGTTTTGGACAGAGTAGCTATGTTTAAAAAAAAAAAAAGACTTAATGTGTAGTTAATACCACAGACCCAATCTGTCACACTTAGAGGAGCTGCAGTCTCCTACTTTAGTGGGGCAAATTAAAAAATACAGTTGAAGAACTTAGCCATTCCCACCAGCACATCCTTGGACTTAGAACATGGATTCTTCAATCAAAAGCTTGAAATAGCTTTGCAGCTGCAGGATGCATCATAGTCCCTGGGAAGTCTTTCCAGCAAATTCTCCAACAGCCTCCCACTTCCAGCAAAATGGGCAAGGCAGCCATCTGGGGGTGAGGCTACTGGGATGACGGCTTAGAAAAAGCTCCCTGAGCAGCTGATTTGCCATTAGTTATTAAAACCCATTGGCTTGAAATAATTGTACTGCAGGTATTTCATGCAACTCCTACAGAAGGGGTCATCCGCTTTCTTCCTGAAAGTTCTCCAAGCATTAACCCTGCCCCTCCACCACCTCCGATGCTGGCAAATCTTTGAACAGTTTTACAGAACTGTTTTACTGTCTATTGAAGGGCTGAAATAAACTATCAGTGGAAAGTAGAACTCCCTCTGCTACAATACAACTGAAATTAGCCTGCTCCCCTTTAAGGGCCACATGACAGTATGGTTAAGTAAGTTCCCTGCAGCAACACTGACAGGAGGAGGGTCAGAGTCCACAGTTCCCTTGGAACCAAGAATAATCTTTCCATTTTGTAACATCCCTCAGCCTAGAGCTCCAACCTTCTGTCTCTGCTAATCTTTCATCTTTAGAATTTTATTCCTGTCTTAATGACCTTCATTTTTAATGTCTGTATGCAGCAACCTACTTCCAATTCCTTATGATTGGCACAGCAAATTAACTTTCCAGGGACTGCTAGAATTATGAATGAAAAATAATAGATAGAACATAGACATACATGATAGATTGAATGTAGCAAATTATTTATTAAAGTCAACACTTAACAGTTTAACAGCACCTAGTTTATAACAGTACTACATGTCAGAAATTATAACTGAGGATATTTTACAACAATAAGTTATAACAATTAAAAAGCCCCACTAAGTGATCTCTAACTTCTGCAGCCATGTATATATGCATTAAAGAAGTTAGGAAACTGTGATCTTCCTTTTCTGCTCTGCCCGTGTAAGAAATGACAGGCTGATGCTGACCAGACACCACAAGGCTCTGAGGCTGGTGCTCTTCCCCCTACATCATAACCGATTTCAAATGGTGCTAGACAAAAACAGACTCTGAACACCAGGAGAAATCGGTCAGCCTGTGTAAGAGATGGACCAGTGGTGTTCTTCAGGTCTGAATCTCAAGGCAGGTGACAGCTGTGCTGCAACCAGGACTGAGTGCTCCACAGATCTTCCAGGTACAGGTAGGCAGTATTGATGTGAATGAAGCAGTCCTCCACATACAGAGCCCTTACCTCTTCCTTGCTACAATGAACACCCAGAAAATTACTGGACAATGAACAGTGCAGGTCCAAGGCACCCTCCTTCACCCAGGAATGCTGGATAAAGTGGATCACTCCTTGCCCCTGATTACACCCTTACATTTATTCTGAACACAAAGACTTTCTCACTGTTACTGCCTCTAAACCAAACAGACTCAAGAACAAATTTCACTATTCAAGTCTTCCCTTGATTTCTCGAAGGAGAGAGCCAGTCCTGTGTACAGCTGTTCCTCTGTAGTCTACCCTCTGCTGTGCTGCAATTCTTACTCCTAAAACACTGATTTCAAATGGTGCTAGATACAAAGATGGAAAAATCTAAGCCACCATGTGAAACCAGCTTCCAGAAGAAGAGGATCTCACTGAAGAAAGCAGAGAAGTGCAGTCAGAAGAACCAGCCTCAGCCCTGAGAATCATTTTGCCTGTCAGAAGCAGATGACAGCCATACAATGCTGCTCAGCAGCAGCAGAGTCACAGCCAACACTGAGCAGACAAGACCAATACAAAGCTTGTTTCCTGTATGACTTCACATTAGTCATTAGAAATTATTATACACAATGAAATAAAGGAACCAAATCCATCCAACATATGTATATTTGTAATATCTTGAATTTATGTAGAATTTTTCAAGATGCATAGTGTCTGTAGATATATCATTTGTTCAAGACAGTGACCTATGAGATATTAACAACTGAACCCAAGTGAGTCACCTGTGCCAGGACAACTCTTCCACAAGAATTACTCAAAAAGAGCACGTTCCTTCTTCCTCTCCATCCCATGACCCTGTAGGCTAGTAATTTGATTTAACCCCTAATGACGTTAAAAAGCTGGTATCTTATCACTGTATTATACAGATGACCCTCTAACACAAAAACAAGGTATGTTTTTAAAATTTATCTAAAAATAAGATTCATAAGCTATGTTCCACATTGGACTACCTCTTTGCTGTGTTTCCTCTGATGTCACAACCCAGAGAAAGGAGACAAAAAGTAGAGCTGTATTTTTCAGGTTCCTCAGAAACTCTTTTTGGCCTCCAGATACAAGCTTATCTCTTTCTATGGCTCCTGGCTATTGTAGGGTAATAGAGCAAATATAATGTGAGCATTCCCAGAGTCACAATACTTAATTGTTCCAAGAGTCCAGTGAAGTAGGTTATTATTCCGATGTCTGCACAAGAAACTGTAGTCACAGGATATGATGAGCTAAGGTCTATATTCCTTTCCCTCTGCCCACTGTTGCTGCTTGATCCACAGCTTGACTGTGACCTCCTTTCTCTTGAACTGAACTCTGAGCTAGACTGGGGAGGGGGATTTAGCTCAGTCAATCTGGATGGGAGTCGAGAGACTCACTGTAAACATGCTATACCTGGGTGAAGATGAGAGCACATGGTGTTAGTACTGTAAGAGGTCAGGTAGTCTAGGAGAACCTGCTTTTGTTCTTTTGCCTCATTGGTGCCTCTTTATTCTTCCCAGCAATAGAGAAGATGATGGCAATGAAGCTTACCAATGCTGACACAGCATAGGCTTTAGCTTCTCAGAAACTGGGCCAGTCAGAGGAGAAACAGAAGGCCCAGCAGTCTCCTGGGGTTTCTAGGGCCTTAGCTGCAGATGACTGCAGGTAGATCTATACACACTGGGTTCCTGAGTGGCACTCACACTGGTTGCCAAAATTAGAGCCTGTGGCCCCATGATGGGGGGGGGGTGCTTCAGGTCATAAATAGATTAGATAGCAGTTATTAACAAGGGTCAAAACCCTGTAAATGAAGGGGAAGATGAGCTTGCATATGATAATACTCAACTCTTCTGATTTCCATTTCAGCCAAATTTTCTTAGCAACTTCCTCTAGCATTCTCAATTCCTTCCCTCTATGCTAAAGAGAGATATCCTGCAGGGATCCAGGGCACACCCTTCCCTTCCTCCCAGAAGGCTCTGCCTGTGCTGGTATCTCCTTTTAGCAACTCTTCACCTCCCCCCTCAGCCATCTCAGCTCTAGAAAGCTTTCCCTAAGGCTATCCCAGTTTGCTATCATTTAGAAAACACCTGTTTCTATTGGTCCTCAGCATGGCATGAAGCTAATTCTTTTCTTCCTACTCAGTAAATAAAGGGCCTGGCAAGGGGAAACTACTAATGAAGGAAAGGTAAGGTCTAGGGTTACATTCATGGACTGCAAACCCTGTTTTCTGGTAAATAAGAATTACTGAAAGTAGATAAGTTAAGCAGTGAACTGCAGAGGAGGGAAAGAAGTAGTCCTAGCATTTAAACCTTTTATCCATCCAACCCCACTCAGTCTTCAGCATCCTATAAAAGCAGGATTCCTGTAGTCAGCTGAGCAATGTCCCTTTTCTGAAACAAGGTGGTGATTCTTCACTAGTTTAGAAGAGCTGGATGATTTGATAAAATCTGGAAGACTGTAGCTCTCTGGCACCAGGTCTGAGAGTCATCTGAATGTCTAAGAGGGCAGCTTATGAAAACCTTAGGGCTGTTAGGGCTCTGATCTCAGTGAGAATAATGGGATCTTCCTCATCAACTATGTGGCTTCAAGTAAACTTTAAGTTACTGGGTTTGATGAGGTTGTCTAGAAAAGAAACCCCGCCTCACAGAGAAGAAGTGTGAGACACCACTCTCCAGCCTCCATCTGTTCCTATACCTATTTCTCTCTGGAAGCCATTCTACCCTCCCATGACAGGTCATTTCTTTGGTAAGGCAGGGGCCAGAGGGGTAGAGGCAATGTCACTCCTTAGTAAATTAGAACACCTGCTTGCCCATATGCTGAGAACAGGGCCCTGCCACAGTCTTGAATGGCTTCCGTGTCTTCATCTGTAAAGAGAAGCTAGGGAAAACTGGTCAGAACACAGGTGCATGCACAGCCAGAGGCAACAACAACATGCAAGAGAGGTACGGTAATCTGCAAAAGTCATATTCTGTCTAGATATAAAATTAACACATAAAAAACCCAACCCATGAAAGCCAAACAGTACAAATAAAGGTTAAACACTTTTCATGGGCCACTGGTTAAAAGCAAAGAAGAAAAGGGCTACTTATACTTTAGTCTGTGGCCGATGCAATGGTTTTTAGAATCCTCAATACCTGGGGCCCAGAACAGAAATCCCAGAAAATGTGGGAAGAATATGGGTTAGAGGAGAAAATACTTGCCCTGGGAACCTCACCCTGCTGGCCCAGCCTGTACTGTTCCGATGTGCTCACATGCAGAATGTGGGAAGGTTCCAGCCAGGCAATAGCTTCTCCCTCCTGACCCAGCAGTGAGTGCTGAGTCATAGCTATGTGCATGATGAGAATTCCAGCCAGAGTGGGGGAGGGTACCAGAAGCCTGCCATCCATTTCTTTGCCTGCTTATGAAGACTGATTTAAGAGTTCCTACCAGCTAGAAGAACTCGTCTTTGGGAAAGAAGGCTAGGGAAGGTCTTTTTTGAAAGAAAAAGGAACATCTTACCTCCACAAAAGACCACCTGCATATGTGCACTGAAGAGGGTGCCTGGCTTGTCACACTCAGCAGCAGCCCAGGGCCAGCATCCAGGACATTTTGTCTTTAGCTGTCAGGGTAGGTAGAACATGTTGCCAGAAAGCTGTAGCTACTGAATCAGAGGAAAGGGTAATAAAATGAGGAGTTTATGTTGAGGATCCAACAGTAAAGGAGAATTTGGAGCTTGTTAGCCCAAAGTGGGCATATTGAGATTCAATGTCCCTCAAGTACCTTCTTGGGTAACTAAGGGAGAAGTAAAGGCTTCAGAAGCCTTTGGGACCCAGTGCTGGTTCTCCTGGCTCCACTGAACCAGAGATAAGGACACCTTTGTTCTGGACAACGATATTCCTAAAAGTTAGGTTTTCTGGCCCCTTCCTTAATGCTACAGAACAAGTCTTGGGTCTCAAAAGCTCTCAAACTCAGTAAAATTCTGTACAGAGGACTAAGGTTCTGGCACAGTATCTGGGATAGATAGGGCATGGTACCATGCTGCCTTCTGAGATGAAATGCACATGGTGTAGATGGAGGTAGGTACAGAGTGAAGACCAGAGTGCAATGTACCCTGACTGTGGCAGAAGGCTTTGCTCTCATAGGCAAAAGAAACACAGCCCAGACCACTTTGGTGGAAGCTGAAGCTTGCCATAAGAGGAAAGATAAGCCTGCCTGTAGTCTCCCAATGCCTACCAAAGTTCATGGCCCTAGATCCAAACAGCCCACTCCTAATGAACATTCTCAAATAGTCTATATAGTTCAGAAGAGACAGATTCAGTAAGGAGATACCAGCTTAATCAGGTCAGGACAGAGATACTCAAGACCAACTTTCCTACCTCTCATTTCACCAGGACTGCTCTATTCCTCCTAGTACTGTAAGAAACAAGGTTCCTTGTTTCTTGAGATAAGACACATGCATAACATCCCATCTGCTGCCATGCTCACCAGATCATGTGCTTGCTTACTCACTGGGTTCTCAGGAGTTCTCAACAACAAGGTTCTATGCAACAAGCCTTGCTCCTCCTGTAGAGGACAGAACCACTCATAGCAGAGATATCAATTCACCATCCTCAGCACAGCCCTAAGGAAGTCATGGTGGCCCCACTGACCTCTCAGTGGTAGTTCTGCCCAGTACCTGTGTACATACCTAGCATTATATAGACTGGGGCACATTGTGATGTGTTATGTGGCTGTACTGCCTCAGGTCAGAGAAGGAGGTTTGGCTTAGCAGACAGGGGTCTGAGCCTGTAGGCAGCAAAAGCCTTAAACCCTGTTTCATCTTTGGCAGGCCCAGCTAGTAGTAGCACCTACACTGCTATTCTAACCCTTTTCTATTATCATGATTTCTGTCTGCTAGTCTCAAGAACAATGAGGAGGAGGAGGTGGAGGATTAAGAGAGGTAAGAGGGAGAAAATGGAAAGGAAGGAGAGGAGAGAGAGGAGAGGAGAGGAGAGGAGAGGGGACAGAGAGAGAGAGAGAGAGAGAGAGAGAGAGAGAGAGAGAGAGAGAGAGAGAGAGAGAGAGAGAGAGAGAGAGAAGAGAAGAGAGAGGGAGAAAGCAGAGGAGTAAGTTTCAGAGTTTAGTGCATTCCCATCAAATCAGAGGGATAAAACACACAACTTCCCTTTTATAAGCCCTTCTCTGACCTCTTTCATTTGGATTCCTTCTCCTCTGGACTAGGGATAGCTTAGCACTGGGCAGAGCAGGCACCCAGGTACCCAGTCAATTAGGCTCTCACAAGCTCTATACAAATCTGGCATGTTCCCTGGGAACATTACCTAGCATGCCCTTTCCCTTGTTGGAGAGGCTACACCCTCTTGTTTTCAAAGTTTTATAACTGTATTGTTTGTTGTGCAGCAGATTGAATTCTTCGGTGGCTGAGGAAGCAGCAAGGGTGGGGAAGGGGTAAAGGAGAGAAAGCAGAGGCAAAAAGGAGAGAAAATACAAGTAACTTCTATTAGGCCCAAAAAGTTAAATGCATTCCTTTCAAACACAAAGTTCACCTGTTTTGGAGAGCAGCCAGTGGCCAGAGGCAGTATCCCCTCCTTCTCTGTGCCAACTCACTCTGGCCTTTCTTACCTAGCAGAGTGATATTCAAGGTCTTAGGCATCCAAGGCCATTAGGATTTGAGCTGAAAAGAAATAACAGTTAATTAGGTTTAGGTTTTGCATACCTAAACAACCACTTCCCCCAAATTAGGTACATACTATAGGGAAAACTGTTCTCTGCTGAGGCCAACAGGAAGCTAAACCTGGAGACAGAAGGGTCCCTGCAGTGGGCAGTTCATTTACACTCCAAATCAAAGTCACTCCATTCACTGATAGCAGAAGAATTGAATTTCAAGAAAGTAGCAATGTAACTGCAAAGGCAACTAACTATAGTCAACTTTCTATATCTCCAGGTTCTGCATCCCTGCACTCCAATCATTGTCCATGAACATGTATATATAAATATAAACTACATCTTTACCTTAAATATACAGACTTTTTTTTTGCCACTATTCTCTAAAGTATTCTTAAAATAATAATCCAACAGCATCTTCTTTGAATTAGGCATTAGAAGAAATCTGGGCATGGTTTTAAAAGTTTATAAAAGGTTATGTATAAATTAAGTGAAAATAATTTCATTTCACAGAGGTGCTTGGGCATTTATGGATCCAATCTTCCATAGATAAATGACTGTATTTAGAAATGGCTAAGGAATGCAAGAGATTAGGAAATAGAAAAGGAAGGAGGAAGAAAGTCAATAGTAAGTGTGAACTTAAGATACAACTCACTTAACCATCCCCAGCCTGTCGACATGTCCAGTTTTCTGATACTAAATATATAGCTAGTAATAACACAAATGGACAGAGGATTTTCCATAATTACTACTACTTTCATTGAGCCGTTAACTAATTATTTTACACTCTTGAGTTATTCTAAGTAGTCCTTAGAAGTCTATTTGAACATACATACTTGAACATACACCTAAGCCTTTAGCACCATAGACAATGCCTATGACTGTCAGAGCTGTGGATTTACTCTGAAACTCTTCTAGAAAACTCTTGTGGAAAATCTCATCTGATCTTGTTTTCTCTACCATCCACAATCCTTGTCAAGAGTCTCCTTCACTGGGAGGAATAACCCAGGATAGGGGTAGTGATACAAATACAGGAATAGAACAGATCTTCCCTGGAAGATATGAGAGACAGCATATACTTTCTCTACTTCTTGTATGAGAATTAAGAACAATTCCTAAGCTCACTGGCAGAAATTCTCTCTGCAAAGGTAAATGGGTTATAGTCCCAATGTAGGTTCTATACCTACACTGTCTCTCCCAGTCTCCAACCTTAAGGATGCCACAAAGGTAGCTGGGATTGATATAAGGTAGAACCAAGGAGCCAGTAACTTGGCCATACAAAGTTTCAAAGTATCATAGCCTCAGAACTAGGCAGACCTGACAAGAGCAGACACTGTCTTCTCAGGAAGTTCTATCTTCCCTTGGGAACTCAGCAAAGTTACAGACTTTTCATGATATTTACATGAATTTCCCTCACAACTTTGGGTTGGATCCACCCTCTTTTTCATTCTCCAGGTGACTAGAAAGAACCAGCTCTAATACAGTACAAAGTAATAGAAGGCTGCTAAATGTATCCTCTACCAAAGTGCTCCCATGTACCTTCTCCTTCACAAACAGATTTGTTCAGGGAACACAGAGAGATAGACACAAATGTTTGCTGACCCCATCCAACCTCAATTGTCCTGAAGAGAACACTCTCAGAGAAAGTCTAACACTTCATGCCTAAGTCCATGATAAGTAAAGGCAAGCTCTTCTCTACACCTCTATCAGATCCTTGGGTCTATTAAAATAAAGATCACTTAGAGGCTGAATAGCCAAGAGGTGATATAGTGCAATACAGTACCCTTAAAAGAATGAGGACTGTTTTCAGGACTCAAAGAAGCCCATCACTCCTCTCACCAGGTTTTCATATACAGAGGAAACCCATTCTCCTATACTGATCATGAGGCAGGGGTTCTGAGCTGATGACAGTATTTCTAGTATCTAACTATGCAGTGCATTAGCCAGTATTCCCAGTGGGTGATATATGTCAGCCAACAAACAGGTAACAAACACATGATACATTTGCTGAGAAAGCTCCAGGCATCCCTCACAAATAGGATGGATAAAACCTCAAAGATACCACAGTGAGACTTCCTCTCTCAATGAGCAACACAGAGCAGAAATATGCCTAAATTCACAGGCTAAACTCTATGAAGATGTCAAAATGGCTTAACAAGAAATCTCTCCAGGAACATGGGGAATGCCTGGCATTCTAGCCAAGAAGTGCAAGCCAGATAGCACGAGAGCTCCAAGGAGTCAGAGAAGCAGTGGGAAGGAGAGTAAAGGCATTAGGATCTTTCCTTCCTCTCTCCAATGTGCAAAGTAGGAAGTGAAGATCTCAGAGATGCAGAACATTGTTAAGGACCTCAAAGTTCCACTCCAATCCCTGGTCTAGCTAGAACAGGGGACCTAGGTTAGAAATTCAAGTTCAAAATAAGCAATGTGGTTATGAGTGGGCTCTTTCTGGCTCAGTTCAATGATGACAGGGCCAATGCTACCTCTTTGCTCAGTGTTGTGCAAAGACCCAGTGAACCAGCTAATGTGAAGAGATCTGTGTAGTAACTTTAAGGCTCCTTAAAGCTCCTTACATCTTTAAGATTGTTCTACATGTTCCTTGGCACAGGGGCTCCTACTCAGGCAGCTTTGGAGAATTTTTGTCATATTGTAGCTAGGTTAGAGTCTCAACCACACAAGAAAAAGAGGATAAATAAATACAAAGTCCTCTCAGCGTGAAGGCAGGCCTTGAACAGAATACCTTCCTTGAACATACATGGTTTCTCAATCTGAACCTTGCACCACAGCCAGCTCCCATATGCTCATCTTCTACTTGTCTTTAAGAGGAAACAGTGCCATATCCTGCCACCTGGTAAATCCTCACCAGCTACTTCTACTCAGTTAATCCCTTCTCTTTACTGCCACCCACCCAAAGCCCACTCCTACTACCCACTTAATGCCCATCACCAATTATCATTCATACTAGCACTAGAGTGCCTCTTTGGAACTACACTTGGTTGTCTTAGGCCTTCAAGATCTCTCCTTTCTCTCATCGCAACTTGGGTTCATTTTCCTGACCCTGAGTTTCTAGCTAAACAAAACCTTCACAAATATTCAGGACTGGCCTAAGGGGTAAGATGAATTAGAACCTCCAACAGGATCCTCATTCAAAACCTCTTTCATAGACAAGTAAACTGAAGACATGGGCCTGAACACAAAACAATATAAATCCATTTTCCCTGACTTACTTCCCCATGCTGTAACCTCTAAACACATACACCTTTATCCCTATGCAGATTTTGATACCTTCAGCCAGTGGCAGCTCCTATATTTTGAGTAGTCTCAAGTAGCAGTGTTAGGCCAAGGAGGAGGGAACTGCATATGTCTCACCTTAGTCACCTCTTCCCAGGAAAACAAGTTTGGAATCCTGAAGTTGAACACATGGAGCAGAAGCTCTTATAGCTTAGCACCACTGGCTTGCCTCAACCTCATAGAGCAGACAATTTACACAAAGCACCTAACTATGGGTGACTTCTCCCAACCTGGTCCTGCCCATTCCTTGTAGAAACCATGGTCCCAGAAGAGACTGCTATTCAAATTATCCTCCCACAGGCACATACTGTCAGTGACTTAGCAGAGACTTGGCCTGAATGCTACTTGTGCTGCACAGATGAGAGATGTGGTGATTAGACTGAGGCACAAAAGCAGCTGATGCCTGATGAGGGCTAAAGAAGAAAAAGGCTAAGGGCAGCTGTACCAAGTGACTGGCGACTCAGAGTCTGACCTCTCCTCCCACCAGTTCCTAACCTAGTACATGCTTTTGTGAGCTATTGAGAACTTGTAAGGATTTGTCTAACTAGAGAAAAGAGGAGTTGGTATCCATATCAATTCTAAACTTTTGGAAGATAGCCCAACTAACATGGACTTAGCTATTATCTGGACCTCTTCTTTACACTCTCCTCTCTGTGATTTTCTTTGTGGGTTTTTTTTCTTTTGGATGGGGAGGTGTTTGAGACAGAGTCTTAATCTAAGCTAGCCCAGGCTAGCTTAGAACTCAACTCTCCTGCTTCAGCCTCCTGAGTGCTAACATGGCAGAAATTAGTCACTATATTTTCAATGAGTGATGTCTTCCTTCAAACACAATGTTATCTGTGCCTACTGAATATTTTATGCTGCTATATTATAGACAATCTTATACCCACAGTACAAGAAGAAACCTAGTCTCAGGGCTCTGTACCTCCAGCTCCTAGTACATCCACCAATATCTAGAAGGTATTTTTCATTTCTATGGACACTAAATAACATCTGCCACACCTCCCCCAAAAAAGGAATGTGGACAGCCTCACTGGGACATAGTTTGCTTATACTGGAGATTATATTGTTTCTTGAGGATATTAATTCACAAAATGTCTGACTTCAGCCCAAGGGTTAGGAGAAAACGTGGCTTTGGAATTAGAAGTGCTGAAGCAAACCTCAGTATCACTCATCAATTGTGTGAATTTGACTTAAGTCACTTAATAATTATACTATAATAGCAATCAAAGGGAAATAATATCTGTGTTACCAAAGGTGAGAGGGCATATGGAGACCAAGATATCTGATCCCATCTCCTTGCCTC